>JAYJMB010018709.1:0-24791 GCA_036873735.1 Pouteria campechiana
ACAGTTTTGAATTCTTAGTTTAAATAATTTGAATGAGGCTTTACTATATTAAGTATGTTTTACATAATTTCCTCATAATTTCTCTTGTGATTTATGTTTTGTAAATTTTGCCCTATATGTGTTTGATAAAATGCCTAAGTGAATGGCATATCTTATTTATGGATCTTGTTGGGTGAGTCTAGAGCATGCATAACATGTTAAAGTATTAAAACTATAATTGTGTATATTAGCAATGCTGCATGATGTATGAGATGGGCCTTGGACTCTATGTGATAAATAATACATAGTATGATAATTAGTATACATCATACAAGATGACATGGGTGACCGAGATGTGCACGTGATGATAATGATGATGATGAGGTGATTTACCCAGCTAGTGTGGCCAAGAGATGAGGCTGAATAGCTAAATATGATAAGAGGTCACATGACCTAACTAATAAGGGGTTTGATTGGGTAGGTATATGACATGGATATGAGATGCAAATGATCTAAATAATAAGGAGTTTGATCGGGCAAACATATGACATGAATATGAGATGCACATATCGAAGACATAATGCATATGCGATTCCCAATACTTTGGTTCTGCGATGATCTTTCAAATAAGTCATAGCTAGCTAAAAGGCAGAGGTCAATGGGGGTTGAGAGGGAGCTTAATTTGCCTATGGGACACTATGCATTAGCTAATGATCCGCCTCGCTAAACGTTGAGGCCACGACTTAATGGGGCCAGTGATCTATTTGTTCTTAACATTGGGGTATATATTGTCACTTTAGGGCAAAAGTGGGTAATAACCTCACAGGGCGTGAGGGCCTAAGCCAAAGTAAGTTTTATATCTCGATTTGCATTCATGATATTATTTGAGAATGCCTGTGCATACTACATAATTGATGTTTGTTTAAGGCTATGTAGTAGCCCAAGATTCATAGATATGGTATTAGGTTGGGTATAGTTATGTGATTGATCAATAGTCAAACTTGATCGATATCTATGACTTATGTAAAATCTAGTGTGAATTTTATAATTGTGTTTGATATGATTAGCAGATAGGCACATAAGTGGTGGTTCAAATGTGACCAAGGGAAGTCATATGTTACTTTTACTTGCCTACTTCTTGAGTTGTCAAACTCACTCTATTTTAAAATCTTAACAAGTTTACTTGAGGGAGCCCAGTTTGGGGTTGAAGCTCCAAGCCAAAATGATTAATATAATCTAGTTAGTCATTTTATTTCATTATGATATATATACATATCTATTTATATGAGTTTTGTGGATGTATGAAATGTATATGATTATAATGTATCATTTTGATATGTAGGACTTGTCTTAATTGGTAATTTTGATAGGAGATTATATACATTAAAAGTTTATATACTCTATTTAGTGATGTACTTATATGATATGTATATCTTGTGGATTATAGCCATTAGTATGGTTATAATGATGTGGTTTGTGCTTATGTAATCCCTACTCATTTAGTTGATCTTATGGCTGTGGGGAGATGACTGGTTGACTAACAGGTGGTGCTCGTCTTGATTACTATTGACCGATGGGGCGCTACATAAACAATAAACTATAATCTCAAGATATAGTTGAAAGTTACATAGGCATGAAATGAGGCTCATTATACCTCAAGGACTCATGCAATGAGGAGATAGAGATTTGCATACTCAACTCACTTTTTTTGTTGGTCGCTTAGCACACATGATATGAAACACATGCTATGGTAAAGTAACTCCCTTAGATGGAGTATATGTCTAAACTTTATAACACCGTACAAATCTTAATTCAGTCGTTACCAAGCGCCTAACCTAAATTCTCCAAGTTCTCGCCCTCTTGGCACCACCGAGATCTCACATCCAACTTTTCACAGGTTAAATGGGATATGGGGACCCATTTCGGCTATCATTACTCTCCATTGTGGTCTCATCTTGATCTTATATTAAGGTGACATGCATATTTAAGCTTTATATTCACACAAAACATTCCTCATTCACATAGATTATTTTTTCGCTTAAGTAATCTCATCTCTAATCATTCTGTGAATACAATAGGCGATTGTTTGTGTGAAAGGATCAATCTCAATATATTTGATATACTTATATTCTATGTATGCTAATTATGCTAGTGTGCTCATGTAGAAAGATGAATAACAAATATTCATTGATAAGTAATATATTACAATCTACATAAGCTTAAAGATCTAACATGAGATAAAAATATATCCCTAAGAATTGGTTTTTATGAATGGGTCAGTAACTATTTGATGAGTAGATATATAATTTGGAGTTACTTCTTTCTTCACCATAATGTCTTTAACAAAATAATACTTGATATCAATGTGCTTAGTTTTGTAATGGTATTTGAAATCTTTTGTATATGCAATAGCTACCTGACTATTGCAATTTATAAATACTGGCTCAGATGTATCTTTAATTATTTTCAAATATTGTAAGAACCTCTTTAGCTAGACTGCTTCTTACACTATGACTAAATATGCTACAAATTCAACTTCTATTGTAGAAAATGCTATACAAGTTTGCTTCTTGCTGCTCCAAGAGATGACCCCTTTATTCAACAAGGATACATAACTTGATGTCGATTTGCATTCATCCAAGTCTCCTTCTCAATCAGTATCTGTATAATCTTCTAAGTACAAATCACATCCCTAATAACATATGGAATAATCTGCAGTGCCTTTTAGATATCTGAAAATCCTATTGATAGCCTTTCAATGAGCTCTTTTAGGAATCGACTGGCTAAACTCATTACATAACAAATATCAGGGTAAGTACCCAACATATGTATATCAAGCTCCCAACAACACTAGCATAGAAGACATTTCTCATTTCTGCTCTTTTCATGGGAGTTTTTGGCAAATTTTAAGGATCAAAATTTTACCTTTCATTATACGATTGTCAATGGGTTTACAATTTTGTATATAGAATCATTCAAGAACTTTATTAATAAACTAAGTAATTTTTTTAACAATTCTTATGAATTTTTACTCCAAGAATAAAAGCTGCTTCACACATGTCTTTCATCTGAATGGAGAGGAAAAAACGATCCACTCATCAGGAATAATGCATTAGAAACACATTAATAGAGTGGTCACCAGGGATAAAAACATGAGGAATCAGTGCATCACACAACCATGGTTGGCAAATGCATATCCTACAGCAGTATGCGTCCGTAACCATAATACTTTGCAATTATGAAAACTATCATTCTGGTTGACCTTCCATTAGCTAATTCTTTTCTCCCCTCGGGTTGTAGTACTTGTTGTTGGCTCCTTGGGTTGCACACAGTGCGTACTCTTACATTACGAAAGGAAGAGAGGGATCTATTGAAGTTTGTGATTGTTCCATTTTTAATATCAAGATGGCTTCACAACCAAATCTGGATAAGCTTGTCTCGTTTGCAAACAGCTCGAAGCAAGCACAGGATTGTCGGAAGGGGTATTGGCTTCGAACAGGTCGACAGTGAGGAGAACTGGTTACTCTCTCTCTCTCTCTCTCTCTCTCTCTCTCTCTCTCTCTCTCTCTCTCTCTCTCTCTCACACACACACACACACACACACACACACACACACAGTAACATTAATTTATCTAAACGAGTAACTTTGAACAATTGAGTTCAGCATGTTTGGGTGCTGATCAGGTCAATGTAGAAAGCATGAGGCAGCTAATGGCATTCGGGTGTTGCAGGCATGGTGTCATTCTAATGCTCATGTAGCAAGTCAAATTTATTGGGCACAAGCCCGCCATGGTCACCATATACTGTGTACCATCCAAATTAGGAATCCTGGAGGCGCTTATTCAGACTCTTTTCTGAAGCAGCAATTCAAATGATCTGGCACATGCCGTATATTGTTATTTAAGTTAACCATGACTCAGTCATCTGGTTACATTATTACTGGGTGCATCATCGTGTGTAGCAGGTTTTGTTTGTGAGTGACAATTCGACGTCGCTTCTGAGTGGTTTGAGTTCGGTGTATGATGCAACAAGGATGTATCTTATATGGATATTTGAGTAAAATTTTGCCCCGCTTTAAAAAAAATGTTCCCCGTGTAGCAGCATATTCCTCCGTAAAAGCCACCACAACATCCTATGTATTCTCTGTTAACATAATTTATGAAGAGCTATGGAGGTTGCTAGGCCAGGCAAATCGGAAATTCCACCGCTAATCAGCAGAACCGAGTGGTACAGTTCCTGATGCGGAAATCTTCTCTGGAGGATTGAGCTTGTTGAGCACCATTTCTTCGCAGCTTCCAGTGCCCAAGTGGAAAGTGCGAGGTCGTACAAGTGACTTTTCGTCAAGTGAAGTTTTTGTGCCTGTGGATGATGGCAACGAGCGACCCATTTTCGGTTCCTGTAAAATGCAAGGCGACCATTGAGTAATGAAACTGTTTAGGCCATACGTCGGGTCCGATTCAACCCTCTTGGTGGTTCGATTGTCAGGATTCCAAATGATAGCACAGCATTGAGAAGACGTCTTGATAAAATGCAAATGCCACAGGTTTCCGGTTTCCCTCCGTTCTGATGTCTTTCCGACTCTCAAGGTGACTTTATGAAAACGTACTTGAAGGTACGATGTACAAAATAAAAAGATGCACATTCACATGCAAATAATTTAAAGAATATTTAAAATATACTTAATTTAAATAATACTTTATAAAACTAAAGAAACATCATATATAATTTAAAATAATATTAATAAATTAATATATTATAATTATAAAAATAATATTATGGTTGAGATTATTTAATTCTTGTTTTGAATATGTTTTTTGAATAAAATTTCTTTTTTTTATATTATGTATAGCATTATAGTCTTATAATAATAACTCCTTGTTAAAAATGAAATTAGAAGTGTTTTTATAATATTTAGCTGAAAATTTGACTTAGATGGCTTGATTTTAATGTTAGCTGGGGTTATTCTTTGTGGTTCTGCTATATTTGATTCATATTTTAAAGAAAATATTTTAGATGGAGTTAACACAGATAATTTTGCTATGTTTGATTCATATTTTTTTAAAGGAAATCTTTAGATGGAATTAACTGGGATAATCATGGAAGTTTTGAATCAAAATTAGTTCTGCTATTATTGTAAGATTCCAAATGACAGCACCGCATTGAGAAGACGTCTTGATAAAATGCAAATGCCACAGGTTTCCGGTTTCCCATGTCTTTCCAACTCTCAAGGTGACTTTATGCAAACGTACTTGAAGGTACGATGTACAAAATAAAAATATACACATTCACACGCAAATAATTTAAAGAATATTTAAATATTTAAAATATGCATAATTTAAATAATACTTTATAAAACTAAAGAAACATCATATATAATTTAAAATAATATTAATAAATTAATATATTATAATTATAAAAATAATATTATGGTTAAATCCAATTTAAACAAACGGACCAACCAGACGATTGACCCGTTTGGTTTTGATAACATTGTTTTATTCATATGACATAAATTTGATTGATTACGATCATTGTACAGTTGGTACCATGGCAAACGCAGTGTGTCATCAATTTTAAAGAGGCTTCAATCTGATTTCTTTCTGGATGCCACGACTCCACATTTACTAAGGCTGAGGATTAGAATACGTTGTTCTTAGTTCGATTGTCTCAAGCAACGCAGCGGCAAAAAGCTACAAAAGCAGATAGATAGAACCGGCTCGTCCAATATGGATAGGAATGAAGCTGGTTCATCACCATCAACCTCTTCCACCACCTTCCATGCCTTTGTTCTTCCGCCGAATAGACAAGAATGCTTCTTCGTCTGTTTTATTCGTTCGCCGCCACGGTGCACCAACCTCTGCAAAACTAGTACTTGTCTCTGCCTTCCAGCTAGACAACAGCATAGCGAGCGATGATGACAACGGAAGAGGCGAAGCACGGCGGCAGCAGCTCATTTTTCGCAGGCACAACTCTAAATCTACAGCCCTTCTCCTCTCCGGACTCCAGCCCCAAAAAGAAGCAGATCAAAATGATGATCAGACGCTCCAAGTCTCTCTAGGGCACGCTAGCTGTAACCTCTCAGTGGCCGGCAGCGAAAGAAGAATCCCTCAGTTTCCTGGTGCTATCGATTCTTGCAACTCTGCTCACCTTCCTCCAGGAGGCGGCGATGATGATGATAACGATGGTCAACAGATGCTGATGCGAGCTCTGCAGCTCCGACGCTCTGCCACCGCCGACATCTTGAAGCAACTAATGAGAGGCGCCAAGTTAGGCCCCACTTACTCTTCCAACCTCGTCTCTCGTTTGCCTGATTTCATTGACCATGTCCTGGTCACAGCCGTGGCCATGAAGCAGCTCCCCGATTTCTCTCAATCCCCTTTCGATGCCCGCGCTAAGACTGTCATTAAAAACTCGGACCTCATTCCTCTCGTCAGGTAATCAACTGCATATTGGTTTTCCCTCCACTTTCTTCCATTTATTTTCATTTCTCTTTCTGTCTCTCTCTTCTCTCTTTTATTCATTTTTTTCCTTTAAACGAAGAGATTCTTTTCTGAAAGAAAGTAATGGCGTTGCGGCCTTAGGTGGTTGAAGCATAACTCGCTGACATACCCGCAGATTGGGAGGCTTGTCTGCATGACTTCAAGAAATCTTGAGCCGATTAGGGTCTTGGTCAATTGGTTAAAATCCATCTATGTTAAGGGCGAGTACCTAGGCCGTGTGCTTACAAAGGCCAATGGCGTCCTCCAGCGCAGCCCAGACGAATTGGAACAGTTAGTTGCATATCTTGAAAGCAATGGAGTTAAGAGGGAGTGGATGGGTTTTGTTGTCAGTCGTTGTCCGCAGTTGCTGTCTTTCTCAATGGATGAAATGAAGTCCCACGTAAGTTTCTACTTGGAAATGGGGTTGGACACGAAGGACTTTGGAACAATGGTCTTTGACTACCCCAAGGCACTTGGCTTATTAAGCCTGGAAGAGATGAAAAGCAAGGTAATTAGCTTGCATGCTACTGATGTACAATACTCCAAATTTCTGTCCAGAGGTTTTTTCCGTCTGCATTGCGGTTGTACCCTTAAAAAATGAGTTACCTAGATGATCCAGTTTTGGTAGAATTATCCCTGGTTTGCTCAAGGATCTTGTTTTGGAAAGCTACTGCAGCATTTAGACGTTTAAATTCATTTCACCTTACATCTTTTATGGAACTGTCTAGTGTCAATAATGTCAAAAAATTTACTGAGGGATGCAAGCAGTATACAGGGAAAAATATTGGTTTGATAATTTAGTTTTTACTTTCGTTAAACAAGATCGCATGCTTTCTTGTTTGGTCAAACGCTCAGGGGCGCCAAATTTATGACTCACCCGATTAGTGGGTGAACATGTTGAAAGGAATGTGTGAAAGTACCACCAAATCTACTCAGTGGCCCACCTGGCTGTTGATGTGATTTATAGACTAATCTTGTTTTATGGTTTTGTGTTGCCTTAACTTTGGACTGTTTCTTGAACTTCTTCCCATTGGACATAAGCTGTTTTGAAAACACTGTAAATCTAGTTCTCTCTACCTTTTTCTTGAGACCATTGTCGATATGGCAGACATAATCAGACTCCCTAATTCAGGTTCAGTACCTTAAGGAGTTTGGCCTAAGCAGTGAAGATGTCGGACGACTACTGGCTTTCAAGCCACAACTGATGGGTTGCAGCATTGAGGAAAAATGGAAGCCTCTTGTGAAGTACCTCTACTACCTCAGAGTTCACCGAGATGGGATGCGGAGGATACTTACGGTGAAACCAATGATTTTCTGTGTTGATCTGGACACAACCATTGTGCCAAAGGTATGACTTTTCTGTACGTTTTAAGTTGTTTTTTTAATATAACTCTCTCGTTTAGAACAAGAAGACCCTTTTTCTAGTTTGTACCTCAAATATGTCTATGTATTTATTTTAAAATTTGTAGTCCTTTCAGTTCAGGGCTGGTAAATGATTCATGTTTGCAGCACTGCCCTGGACGTGAAGAGTGAAGCAGAACTTTTCTTGTTGTTTGTTGGGCTTGGATTTTCAGCTCAAGTATGAACCTTGCAAACTTGTTAGCTAATTTGCCTTGTATATGCTTATATCTGTAAATCTGTTCAAATGGCACCAATCTTAGATTCCTTCTAAACCCATTCAAAATTTCAAATATATATTTTTTAATTATTTCATGAATTTCTAGCATTTAATATTTTTTCTTTTGAAGATTTACATGTCTTCATAATTAGCATGATTGTCCCTCAGTAACAGGTAAGAAGAAAATTTTGAAATGCTGTGTCCATGATTACTGATAAAGATGCATCAAGATGATATTATCAATCAACATAAATGTGGCAATTGATGGAGTGATATTCTGAAACAGATCTGTCCTTGTGCAGGTTCGTTTTTTACAGGACATAGGTATTCGGGAAGAAGCCATTGGTGGGGTGCTGGTGAAGTTTCCGCCCTTGTTAACATATAGCCTCTACAAAAAAATTCGGCCTGTGGTTTGTTTCTGTCTCAATCTATTTGTTTGTTCTCTAGTAGTTTTTTATCTGTACTGTGATATATGGTGTCTTAGGAATAGTGGAGTTTCTTGTCAAATCATTGCCTCTCTGACATTCCTGCCTAGAAGAGTTGTTTTTCTACCATGTCTTGTCTGCTGTCTCTATGTGATCTTTGATGGCTTTTGCATTTGATATGGATATTTGTCTATGGTTTTAGCTGTACATACTACTAAAACATAAATCAATTCAATCCAATTTGTGTGAGGAAAGTCATGCCTTTTGTGATACACCTGAAGCAATCAGTCTACCTGCAACAATTTCTGCTATGAAGGTTCCTTCTAATGTTCTGTCAGTGGAGGTGGATTGGCCTGCGATTATTTCAGTGCTACTGATTTTAATGGCGAGAGTGCCATGGGGGTGCTGCAAGTGAATGTCCCTTCCGGCAGCGGTTTTTCTGTGTCGATGTTCAATTGACAGATTGGTGATGTGAATGATGCTCACGGTTGATTCCAATGCCACCAACCGTGATTGGAGATGGACATTGGTGACTGTTGAGTGTCTGGGTAGATGATGAAGATGGATACAACTGGATATGATTTCACCCTTGAGGAATGGATGTGATATGTGTTTTCTTGCACTTGGATTCAATTGTTCAGGGGTGATGAATGGTGCCCATTGCACGATAGGATCTTATCTATTTCATCCGGAGCCAAATCACTGCTTTGGCACTGCTTGTCATGTTGGAAGCTCAGAAATTGATATGGTTACTCTCACTTTGCTCGGCTACTCTTGAATCCTCAAGAAAATTTCCCAAACTTCAGGAATCAATATATTGAGGCCACAAGATAAAATTCAAGGAAGGGGAAAAGGAGAGAATCAATAAAAATTTATAGAAAGTTTTGTTTTATGATCAAATATGTGTAAATGGAATCTCAACCCTTTCAAATCGTGTTCTTTGAATTCTACATGTCAGTGTTCAGCTCTTTGCAGTGCCAGTGCCATAGTATTTTAACTTGTATTATCTTCTGATCTCTCAGTTGGATTTGTTTTCATTTCAAGCTTCTCAGGGTCCAAAAAATGATGGCTCTGACCAAGATATTTTTCGAAAATCCTCCTTGCTTATTATAAACATTGTGAAATATTCAGCCAGGTTAATCCATTGTCCAACTGGGCCCTACAGAATTTAGTTTATAACTATATATCCATCTCTACAATTCCATATTGCATGGTACACCTACATCATAGTTTAGTCAAAATTGTATCTTGTGTGTATAATGCATTGATGCATCCAACAGTTAAGTGTGGACTTCATCAAAACATCATAGTGGGCCACGTGCAGCTTTCTGATGGAATGCACCTTATGAGAGCATTTCTTCTTGCAGCTCTTCTTCTTTGAACTGTGAATTAAGTCTTCTTTACCATATCTACCAACTGGAAATGTGAATACAGCCTTTATGTACTGAACAATATATTTATACCTTTATGTTTTGCCGATTTTGGTCTTGAATGCCAACAAAATGATACACACATCTATCTGTGAGTCACCAATCCATGGTCAACCATTGTCAGGATTCTTGATTCCATTTCAGTGTCTCACAATTCAAAAGCACAAAATGTCAGCATTGGCATGCTGTTGATGTAGCTGGAGCAATGCTTGATGCTATACCCCCTCTCTGCAATTCTCACATTAGCAGAAATCATTATGAATAAATATTGTTGACAAGTTTCCAGGTCTTTTATTTTTGGCAACAAGAACTAGATGTTTTTCTTATTTCCAGGCTCATTTTTTGGGATGGGTATATTCGTTCTGTGATATTTTTGCTGAATGTGTTTTTAGTTACCTTTGACCAGTCACTGGACTTTTTCTTATGATTAGGTCATTTTCTTGATGACAAAGGCTGGAGTCAGTGAGAGGGATATTGGAAAGGTGATAGCTTTGGAGCCAGAGCTCTTGGGATGCAGCATCACAGATAAACTGGAGACTAATGTCAAGTACTTCCTCTCATTGGGCATTAGTCTTCGATGTCTTGGGAAAATGATTGCTGATTTTCCAATGCTGCTGAGATACAATTTGGATGTCCTTCGTCCAAAGTACCGGTACTTGAGGAGGACCATGATCCGCCCTTTGCAAGACCTCATTGAGTTTCCCAGGTGATGGTTTCGAAACAACCCAACTATCTGCTTTTTGGCTATCCGAATTTGCAAGTGTGCTGGTTGCAGTTTCTTTCTTGTCTTTCTTTTCAACATTTTCCTTTGTTGATGAGCATTCATCATTGGGCAATGACCCAGAGCAGAGTAAATCATTGGATAGCTGGGAATTCTTCTTAGGATTTCTGTGTGAATGGCCTAGATCTTGCAATTCAGGATATTTGAGGGTCTGGAAACTTGGAAGTTACTTCGTTTTTTCATCTTCTGAGTGCTCTATGGTCTCTGCCTATAAGGCTGTATCTGCTTTATGAGAGTGCTTCAGGTCACCTTCATGTTTTATCTTTTGTGATTTTCTGATTGATGAAAATAAATTTCTGCAGGTTTTTAAGTTACTCTCTTGACAGGAGAATAATTCCTAGGCACAAGATCTTGGTTGAAAAGCGAATAAACTTCAAGCTGCGTTACATGTTAAGTGGTTGTGATGGAGAGTTTAGTATGAGGGTAGAGGATGCAATTGAAAGGCGGAAAAAGTTTGAAGCGGGAATCATGGATGATAGATCTGATTCTTTGGTGGATAGCAGCTTTAGTGACGGTGCTCATAGCTGACTGGTCCAATGACATTTATTGTAGAATATGATGTGTATATTTGCATCTAGCAATATTAAAAATATCCTCCCTAGGGCGATGCAGGAGCAGTTCGTCAGGCGTATGATTATTTATTTATTTGGTGGGGGTGGGGGGTGAGATACCAAATATGCTAGCAGAAGTTGCGACAGTGATGGCTTGGACAAAGGGAATAACAACTATTGCGCCGATGCCAAATATGCAAGCAGAAATTGCGACGGTTATGACTTGGACAAAGGGAATAACAACTTTATTATTATTGTTATCATTATATATGCATGTATAATTATAATAAAGCCAACTGCGACATTTTTATGTATCTGGAATAGTGGTGTCTAAATGGGTAATGATTTAATTCAAATTTGCTTTAATCGGGCTTTGTGACTTGTCAACGATTCTTTGGGTGGGAAGTAAAAATGCATTAGTATAATGGCATCACCAGTGAACTTTCTCCATAGAAATCTTTGATATTGAGTGTTTTGAAGGTATAATTGGACTCGGGGTTGATGGACAAATATTTGCAAATGTGTGCGCTAAATTGGACCTGGGTCTGGGATCAAACCGTAATGATCAAATCTTAACAGAATTAATTCTCGTCCTGCTGGAAAGAGTTGGAAGCAATTTCCATCATCTCCTCGTGGGCGTATTTGTAGCCGTAAAAAAAGAGGGCCTGAAATGCATCCAGCAGCATGGCTTTGTTTATTTATGGTCATCATGTCCTTGGATTGATGCCTTCCATCAATGATGTTTTGGACAGTTGGATTACACTTTTTCAATAGAATGGCCGTGGATGCACGGTTAGCTTGGTCTATGGCCCGTGTGTGTTGGTTGGTCCTATGTTTACACTTTTGGCAATGAATAATAATGCAATTTCATAAACCGCACAATTGTAATGAATGACGTACTAACGTGCCTGCAATTTCGCTGGGTCATTGTGCAATACGTGGGTTGGCTGGGTTAAATGAAAAGCCGCCCAATTCAACGAACCTGCTGGGGGCTGGGGCAGGATGAGATGACGATGGGTCGAGGACGGAGCAGCAGGTAAAGAGTTTGTACTTTTTAGCGACAGGGAGGGAAGCAAAACAAACGAGCAAGGGCAGAAAGGAGCAGAGAGAGAGAGAGAGAGAGAGCGAGAGAGGTGGGGGATTATGTCTGAACTCCAGATATCCCCCGATGCGGGTAGGAGTCCCGGGAAGGAGCAGCAGGCGGCAGGAGTCGGAATCCTCCTCCAGATCATGATGCTCGTCTTGTCCTTCGTTCTGGGTCATGTTCTCAGGCGCCATAAGTTCTACTATCTTCCCGAAGCCAGCGCTTCTTTATTGATTGGTGAGTTTACCTCTCTCTCTCTCTCTCTCTCTCTCTCTCTCTCTCTCTCTCTCTCTCTCTCTCTCTCTCTCTCTCTCTCTCTCTCTCTGACCATAAAATGCGTCGATTAATCCACGGGAGACACGAATTGGGTTTCGTGTTCAAATCAAATCAGCTTTCCTTCTGATCCATTTTCCATCCACTTATTATTTGACCTATTCTCTAATAACATTAGTTCTAGATTAAGATGGTTTGGCATATGCAATGGTGACTGCTAATTGCAACATCCGTGGGTTAGCTGGTCCGAGTTGAAGGCTCAAAAGTGGCAAGCAATGTGTCCAAAAGGATAAGAAGAGTGTGTGAATTAATAAATATTTGTTGACTTACGGTTTCAATTGGTATGTGAATCTTGATATACTGGAATAGCAGAACCAAATTTGTGTAGCTGCTCTCAATTAGTTGGGGTTTGGATAGGGTTTAAATGATGGTGACACTGATTAATCACGGTTCATCATCTGTAATTTTGGGTGGTTACAGTGGTTACACTTGAATTTATGTACCCTCGAAGCATTTTTGTCTGCCACCAATTACTTGCATGATTAGAATTGAACTTTTTTATAATGGAAGCATGACTATTGCTTGCTAAAAATTACAGGATTCTAAGGTTTCTTTGGCAGGTTTGATTGTGGGTGGTCTGGCTAACATATCAAATACTGAAACCAACATCAGGTTTGCTTTGGTTTAGTAGTTGATTCTTCTTCTTTTGGTCATGTTCATTTGCCCACCAAATAATCGTTGTCTATTGTTTCTGTGATACTTTGGTGCTTGTTTTGCAGGGCATGGTTCAACTTCCATGAAGAATTCTTCTTTCTGTTCCTTTTACCACCAATTATATTATATCCAAATTCTAGGTCATTTTAACTTTTTGAGATAAATAACTTCATTCTATTCTAAATCATGATCTTCTTATTTTTTTGATTAAAAAGAAGGAAAACACCAATTGTGAACTACAATGATACTATATAATGGCTTTTATAAAACTTTTTGTAGCTTGTTTCTCTTGACTTATAGATACTCAGTCAGGTTTCAGCCTATCGCCTGTAAGTATCTTGCTGGCTCAAATTCGAGGTACCCAGTAGCTGCTTCAAAATTTTCCATTATATCTGATGCCCTGCTGACTGTGCTGACAGAAACCATTCTTTTCAAACTTTGGTGCTATTGTCACATTCGCTATCTGGGGTACTTTTATTGCTTCAGTTGTCACAGGGGTTTTAGTGTAAGTATGTCTCCATGTTGAAATCCCACATTCTAATGCAAAAGTTCATTTTCTCTCTAATTTTATCTTTTACATCTCACTTTTGATCCTATAATCACTTGTAGCTACCTTGGTGGACTGATGTTTCTCATGTACCGATTGCCATTTGTTGAATGTTTGATGTTTGGTGCTCTTATATCAGCAACTGATCCTGTAACTGTGTTGTCAATATTCCAGGTGTGTAAATGCTTTCTTGGCAACCTTTTTTGATAATTATGACTCATCTCCTCAACAGCGACGCATGCATACATTGTCTATGATTCTAAGATACACAAAATTCACTGTATTGTTAGGATTCAGGAACCCAAAAAAATTATTTCTTTGATTCAAACATTCATTGTTTTTGACATCAGAATTGTTATTGAGTAGTCAGGGTGCAGCTTGGATGGGTTGAGTTAGGGGCTAACCCAAGGTCAGGTTGAGAAAAAAGCTAACCAGCCCAACCCAAATTGCAAAGACATCAGTTGAAGCCCAACCTTAAGAAGAAGCGTCACACCCAACCTTAATAAGAAGCTTCATTTGATGAAGTTTCTTTCTACTCTTTAATCATCCTTTGCAGATGTTTCGTTACAGTCTTGACATTTGATGACGGAACATGCCATGGATTCAGTATCCACACTGCAACAATGTTACCTCTTTATTCCCAAATAACCGGCCCATTAATTAAGGTCAATCTTGATGCTGTCTTAAGAGATTAATACTGACTCCATGAAAAGGAGAGTCCATAGAGTAGGTAGTGTGAACTAATGTAAGTGTTTTTTATCTAGTAGATGGGTGCTGTTCCTATTTTTGCTATTTAATATTCAGTGCCTAACAGAAGAATATGTAAAAGTAAAACCCTCATGCTGAGTTGGGGAGATGTTAAATTTTGTTCTTCTTTCCCCTCTCTTTAAATGAGACAAGAACAAGCCCCTTCACCATCCTCAATTCCATTATGGATCCTTCTATACTGGTTGTGGCTCATATAGCATCAACGAAATTAAAAATCATTTGCATCTATTCGTTTTGTTGATGATGTTTTTCAACAAGATTGTAAGATTAAAATTAATACCAAAATGGCAGAAATGTCACGGTCTCAATAGATAAAAATAAAGGTGATAAAACAAAGTTGCACATGGCATGAAACTCTGGGTAAGCAATTGACAAAGGTTCGTTGGAAGCAATTTGAATTCATGATAAAATGTGAAAATTTGCGATTTGTAGAGAAATGTATAGAGAAGGTTTTTGTTAACTTGGAGAAAGCATATGACAGGGTTCCTAGGAAGTTTATTTGGTGGGTGTTAGAAAAAACAGTCATAAGCAGATACATCAACATGATTATGATAGACAAGAGTGAGCAATAACAAATGCAAGGACTGTGAGTGCAAAGAAGCAATTTTCCTATAGACTTTGGTGTAAGGGTAAACAGTGTGCCATTTCTCACCAGTTTTTTTGATAGATGAGCTAACTTGGCATTTTAAATAAAGGGTGCTTTTATAGACAAGACAAGAGATGACAAAGGAAGGCATAACAGAGGGTCAGGTAAGTGGAGGGGTGGTTTAGAATTTAAAGGATTTAGGAGTAGTCAAACTAAAAAACAAAGTATATGAAATGAAATTCCAACAACATTATTTCTTGAAACAAAGAGCCAATCAAAAATACAGTTTTTCCTCTTCTATATCAGCTTTACCTTAGAGCTTTCAAAAATAATGCATCTTATTTTAAATGCCCTTTGTACTGATTCTCTGCAAACAACAGAAGATGGCATATTGTATTCATGCATTGACAACTGGATAAAGTAAAAAAGCTCCATATATTGTAACATGGATCTATTTTGATTTAGAGGTATAATGTCAACAGAGATGAGCGACCGCTTTCAGAAATCAGTGGTATTTAAAGGTATTGGGAAAAAGCTCCATATATTGTAAATAGAAATGAATGGCTGCATTCATGCAAGAGTAATATGGTTGTCAATCCTTGTGTCAGGCTGCTGCCTAGCTTGAACCTTACAGAATATGGATTATCGTGTATTGAATGCTACCCATCTCATTTAGCCTGTATAATTAACCTCATCTGGCAATTGTGGACTGAGTAGGCATACAGGTGTGCACAAACAGGTAGCCTGGTATTGCAGTCATTGAAATTATTAGAACTCTTTTAGTTTGCATATTCACAGTTCATTTTCTGAAGAGACTATATTTGTCAATTTCAGAAAATTTTCATTTGACAATTGTGCTTCTTTTGGACAGGAACTTGGCACAGATGTGAACCTCTATGCCTTGGTGTTTGGGGAATCTGTTCTAAATGATGCTGTATGTATTTATGTTTCTATTATAAGTTTATTTATTTGCTTGTGGACAATTTTCAGTATTCCTACTTTTGGAAAGTCTTCAATATTCCTATGTAGTGGCAATAAATATGGCTACCATTTAACACTCTTTATTCTTCTTGTTTCTGACATTTCTTGTTGGATGTCCAAAGATGGCAATTTCTTTATACAGGTATGCGTTCTTAGTTTGCATGTGCTCTTTAAAGTTAGTTTTGAAGCTGCTTGTTGTCTTAATTTTTGATTCTTACAGAAGAAATTAATTTTTCTGTTCTCCAGGACAATGTCAACAGTAAATAATCATGCATCCAATCAAAATTTCTTTATGGTCATCGTGAGATTTCTTGAGACCTTTGTTGGCTCAATGTCTACAGGCCAGTATCCATATTTTAGTATTTAATGCCGTTTCTTTAATACATTCATCTAACTTGCTATCATAACTCTAACCTCAATATTTTTTGTGTTGCGAAATCAAGTACTACATAGGTTGGAGATGATGTCTGGATGAACATTTTGATTGACATTTTCAATACATTGACTGGCCTTAGCTTCACTGGAATTCCTTGTCTTATTTATTTATTTATTTTCCCCCCTTTTCTCTCAATTTCTATGTATTTGCATATCAGAATGCTCCATCCATTAATGACTAGTGCGAACAGGGTGTGCTTGTGCTCATCCAAATCATTGTCAACCCCCATGTGGATTCCTCTTCTTGTCACAAACATAGCTGACTAGGAGAAGTGAGAATCTGGAATTGTACATTTTAAGGGATTTCTAATTCCAACTTTCTCATATCATTATGAGATTACGCTTGCATCTGATGTATAAGCACTTTCAGCTCCTGATAAGAAGCTTAATATTACTCGAGCCTCTCTTTGAGTGGCATTCATGATTATATATTAGAATACTTAGATCCATCAATCATTTGAGCTACTGATAATGGAAAATGAGCCCATCAATCGAGTCAATCAAAATCTCTAATAGGCCACTTCACAAGGGTCAAGGGTTCACAAACACAGAATGCTAAACCTTCTTTTGGCTTGCATTCCTAGTTGAGGATAGTGTTTAGCTTTTCAAATCATTTTGGGGGGGGTACCTGGCTTTATTTGTCGAGCTGGACGGACCGTAAGAAATGCAGTTGTTTAGGACTGGTGTTTGTATGTAGCTAAAGAAGGCCTACATGAGCTCTGAATAAATATTAAATTTACTATTTGGGAGTAAGATGTTTTATCTTTTTTTTTCTCGCTTCCTGAAAGGTGTCGATGATAGTTTTGAAAAGCTAAAAGGAGGTCCGATTAAAAGCCCCTTATTTTTCATTTTTTTTGAAGGATGCTGATCAGCCAAATCATTTTGATGGCAAATCACTTCTATCTAATGCGTCTTGAGTGTCAGTTTGCCACAATTCAAGTCTCTAAAAGCAAATTCACTACTTGTATGTTTTGTGCAGTCATATCTTTTGATTTCATTAGTTGACCAGTCCCATCTTTCACACAGAATTGTGTCTTTTTCTCAAGATTACTGATTTCTCCCTGCATCTCTGTACAGGTGTTGGCGTTGGATTTATTTCAGCTCTGATATCCTTTGTTCTCTTTTGTTGTTTTCTTTGTCACTTACATTCGTCGAGTTATGCTGATGTTGTCATTTTCTCCATCTTGTCATGTAGTTTTATTGATTGCTGCTTGCTTTGTGATTTTATATCGGTAGCATGTAGTCCTTTGGAAGCCAGTTAGTAGGATCTCTATTAATTTCACTTGAATAGGGAGCGGCACAGGGGTTTCAAATATCAGAAGAATCAACATTTAAATTTGTCCAGCAAATCTATGGACCTTGAGACTATTGTCAGATGCTGTGATGGCTGATCAATCTTCTTTTTTGGATCCAGAAGAAGTGAAGAGGTTTAGATCGATCTCAAGGAAACTTTAGATCTAGAAGAAGGTTTTGTTTCAAATGACTCGCGGTAACATCTTCTGAACATTTCATGACAGAAGCGAAGAGTGAGAAGCTTATATGCACAATTTGTCTTCACTATGCACCAGAAAACCATATTTTTGAGGTCATAGAAAAGCTTTTGAATTATGACAATGCTACTTAAAGAAAGTGGAGTCTCATTAAAGGCCATTTAGAGGCTTCATTTAACCTGTTAAATCTTTAGGTGTTATGCTTCTATTTGCTTGACAAATCAGTGAGTCACCATCTATGGCATCACTAAAGAACATCAAATCTTCAAGTATTACAAGGTAATCTGTTCAAAATGAGGAATGAATTCTCACCGGTTAAAATCGCACTTTTTATAAACTTAGCACATGCCATTAATCTCCAATTAAAATGCTCCCAACTGGTAGAGTGATTGTTCGGTCAATCTAGCCATTTCTCATACCTAAAACATTAGACTGGAGGACAAATCCTCAAATCCTATCTAATCATCCCCCACCCATATCTTCTAAATACAGTTTAATTGTGTCTTCAGATCAACCACTAACAAACTATTTAATTCTGTCCTGACATTTTGCTTCATAAAATTCAGTCCTATGGTGAAATAGGTAAATTGAAATGGATTAGTGGGAAGTAGGAACACAAAAAGCATAATCGAATTGGAAATTAATGCATTCAAGGGAACCTAGTTGTGCCACCTTATAGGCAAGATGAATCAAAGACTTCGAGATGGTTTGGCCATGAATAATAGGGATCTTGTACTGTGTGGTCAGCAGTAAGTTGTTTCAAGTAAATGCATTGGGCATAGCAAGAATGTGTAATTGTACAGCCTTCGTAGAAAGATATGGCCCTTTATCAAAATATATGGTACTAAACAGAGTGGAACAATCAATTCAGATTCACGTAGTTATGCCAGACTACCACTACACTGTTTTGAGTTTCTATTCTTCCTCTCAAAAAATCAACTGAAGAATTTAAGTTGTAAATCATAAATTAGGTAAAAGGTACATATCTTATAATGTTATGTGTTCCTAGCTGTTACAGTTCTTCATTTGCCAATGGATAGGTCTGGTTCATTTTTCTCTGAAGTTTGAATGCCTTAATAATAAGCACCTCTTCAAGTATGCAGGACTCGACATTGACAAGTAATCTCTCCCATCAGCATCCTAATCTTTCCATTTCTTTCTCTCATCCTTTTTGCGCATGCACAATTTTGTTAGCTGGAAAAATCAATATTCTAACATGGGTTTCCTTTTAATCTCTTATGCAGTCTTCAGAACCTGGAGTGCTGTTTGTTTGTTCTCTTCCCATACTTCTCGTAAGGAATTATCTCTGTTATGTGCAAATTACTATTGTTTAAATCTTAATACTCTTGTGTTAATCTTAAGCCATCTTTCCATGTTACTTATTTGGTCCTTCTCTAGGTACATGCTAGCAGAAGGCCTTGGCCTTTCAGGGATTGTTTCAATATTGTTCACAGGGATTGTAAGTAAATTTTTAGTTCATGGGAATTTGATGTTTTAAAAGTTCATTTTGTTCTTGAGAGGCATAGATTTATCTTATTTTCATCTTTTCAGGTTATGAAGCACTATACATTCACAAATCTATCAGAAAATTCTCAAAGATTTGCTGCAGCTTTTTTCCATTTAATATCATCGTTAGCAGAAACATTTGTGTAAGAGAATGTGCAATTCGAACAGTATTTTAGCTAATTCTTTAATAAGAAATCATTGATTTAAAAAAATAAGTCTTTTTATGTGCAATTCGAACAGTATTTTAGCGAATTCTTTCATAAGAAATCATTGATTTAAAAAAATAAGTCTTCTTACTTGGTTGTTTATCCTGCAGTTTTATTTACATGGGCTTTGATATTGCTATGGAAAAGCATAGCTGGTCACATGTTGGATTCATCTTTTTCTCAATTGTATCCTCACTACTTAAGTGAATCATTTGGCTATGGTTTCATTAGGTTTTCCTCAGTAATTCCTTAACTCTATATCCCTGACTGCCCCAGATATTCATAGTAATTGCAAGGTATGCATCGTCATCTTGTACTGCTTTTTAACTTGAGTACAGAGTTCTATTTTTTCAAATATCTGACATTATTTTATGTGTCTCTCTCCATTTAAATTTATAACACATGGTTAGCTAGACCTACACACAGAAATGTGGACATGCATGTACAAGCATATGCATACATGCACAGATGCTTGCACATAGACACATACAAATTATGATGGTAATATGGTGTACTGAATTATATGCATGCTCTGAAGTCTGAACAATGTATGGATTGCATAAAAAATCATATGCATACATCCAGAAATAGATGAACTGCTAATTGGATATGCTGTCATGTTTCTTTCCAATTTGTGCCTTAATACTTTTCAATTAGACAATCTAACAGAGTTTTTGTAGTCTTCTCATGCAAATTTCTATTACACTTCATCATTGTCTTACCCACTTCCGCTAAATGATCCTTTGTCACACTGGCTACTACTGCTTTCTACTTTTAATTTGAAATTTTAGATTGCTTTTAAAAGATTTTATTGTCATCATTTGAGATATATGAAAGTGGAAGGACTAGACTATTTGACTTGATATTCAATAGACTATTTGCAGAAATAAAGGATAATGTTCAACTAATGCATTGGTAAGAATAAAATGGAATGAATTCAATAAATTCTAAAGATCCAATTATCTGTTCTGAATATATTTTGTGGTGTGGAAGATCACGTGTATTCTATTCAATTTAAATCAATGCAGTGATCTGCAGTGTGTGTTTAAATTAAAAGGATGTTTAGTCTTTAAAATGCTTGTGAAATCAAGTATTAAAATGCATACCATCAATTAGGCATTACCACTGAGGAGCAGTGTTTATTTTATGTTTTGTAATGAAGAATTTGTTTAGTTCTATAACTCAGTAAGTTGCAACCCCTAAGGATTCGCCATACACGATCACATTCTACCGATTCCTATAGCTGCATTTCTGATGACGAATCATGTGGAAGTCCTCTATAAAGTCATAAACCCTAATGATTTTCCATACATGATCACATTCTACAAATTACCATGGCTGCATATCTCGTGAGGAATTATCTGGAAATCCCCAATTATGATCATGCAAAAATTATAGTAGTGGGAATTATTATTATTATCTCAACACAAAGCAGCACATTATTGCTTGTGGACCATTTACATATCTATAAAAGATGGAAAATACAGTACTTATATACCAGAAAATGATGGATACAATGTCCTGATTTTCCTGTTATGCATTCATATCTGACTAGAGAATTAATATTACGCATTTGACATCTGACCAGAGGACATGTTTTAGGAAATTTTTTGTGTATCTTTTCGAAGAGAACACTTTAAGAGTCATGCTTTTTTATTTTTTTATTTTTTTACACCCCTGCCTACAGCAGAAACTTTCTTTAGATTTGGAAGGAAAATTCTAGTATCCTATCAATGAGTGCTTTGTGTGCTTGCTTCTTTACCTCACTAAGAGATACCCTATGTCAGGGTATAGCTAACATTTTTTTCGTTGTTGATCTCTGCATCATATGAGGTTGACTCTGTAATATACCTTGAGAGTAGTCATGCTATGGCAGGCTAATTCTTTTATTTTCTATGATATAATTTGATACCCTAAAATGCTAAGGGTGACTAATATTATGGTAACGGTGGTTTGATTAACAAAACAGAATAAAAAAGAGTATGATGACATGTAGGGCAGCAAATTTGTTCCAATTTGACATGATTGGAGTACTTATTCCAATTTTCGTAATTTTAATTTGCAGGGCTGCAAATGTTTTCTCCTGTGCATACTTGGTTAACTTAGTTCGACCAGTTAACCGGAAAATACCATTGCACTATCAGAAAGCACTTTGGTACAGTGGTGTGTAGATATATCATTCTCTAATTTACTGGAAATTTATTCTTTCATTGGCATTCCTATAACTGATCATTGAGTATGTGAGCAGGGCTTAGAGGAGCAATGGCTTTTGCCCTTGCACTGCAATCTGTCCATGATCTTCCAGAAGGGCATGGACAGACAATATTCACAGCAACAACTGCTATCATTGTCCTCACGGTAGGCATTCTTTTGTTTTTCATGCTGCAATTTGATTAATGAATTACATTGTGGAGACAACTACTCTGAAGTACAAATATTTTAATAAACATGCATAAGTTCCATCAAATGGTCATCTTGTAGCTACATTCATCTGACTAGAAAAGTATTTGGCATGTAGCCCAGCTCTCGAAAATATATGCATGTGGTTTAATAAGACAAATAGAAGATTTTTGTGCCTTTCTGTTATCATTAAAATGATGCTTTCACTGCTAATTTAAATTCACATCTTATTACATTGATAATTTAACTAAGGAAATTTAAAGTACCAATCTGTCCTGTGATGTCCATATTAACTGATTTTGCTGGATATTCATGAAATAAAATTAAAAAAAAAATGCTGTATTTGGTCAGGGCTAAAAGCTCTAGCACCATGTTAGGAAAAGATCATACCCCCCATGCAGATACTGCATGCAAAGGGTTTCAGCACCAAGAGTTAGAATGGATACAGTCCTAGTGCTAACATTTTGAATTTTTCTTTCTTTTTTCTTTTTTATTCTTTTTTGCATAAAGTGGCTGATTTAATACTCAAAACCCACGTTTTCACACTGGTTGCATGAGGTTTTTCAAGCACATAAAGTACCAGTACAACAATAACACCACGTTAGCAAAGCACAAATAAGCTACATGAGAATTTGCAAGAGCTAGTACTGTTATAAACTTGAAATAGCACGCATATGCATGAACCTTCTGCCATGTGCTTTTTTCAAAGAAAAGCAACTTTGAGAAAAAAGGTGTTAATGATTATTGTATTTGGTTTTTAGACCTGCTCAAGACTGACCATCACATTTGCACAAGGTTTTGCACTATGCTACTGTATGATGGGTAGGCTAGACCCAATAGAGGTGAGGCACTCAAGATCCAAGGCCCAAATGTTACAAGGCTTAGGACAACTAACCCAAGCCAAAAATGAAAGCAAATTTACCAATTCTTGTTTTACTCTCTTGGACCTGATGGAAATTAACAAGAACCTCGCAAAAAATAAAGATATGTTACTGTGACTAAATAATGGTTATATTTAAGATGTCTGCTTAACATTGTATAGAATTGCATGTCTAAAATCTAAAACATATAGTTAAACTCACAAAATCTATAAATCCTTGCATCTTGGTAGACTGAGTTGACAGTGTGAAATATGAATCTGTGGCTGGGTTGACAGATTTGAAATATGAATCTGGATATTTATGTTGCACATGCTGTCTGGAAGGTTAATGATTGGGACTGTGGACTGAAGATTGCGCAACCAGCTCTAAGTGATATGTTTGGTTGCTTTTGTGGTCTTTTGGATTATTTCTTGCTTCATTATATTATCTACGTAAGGCTTAAAAGCAAGCTTCTGCTTCACATTTTTTATGTAATGTTATTCTTTGTGGTCTTTTTTTTTCTTCTGTGAGGAAATTGAAATTTACTAGTGTACTTCGGGGTTTCATGTTGGAAGGATAGCCTAATCTGATTTTGTTTCTTTAATGGGTTTTTATTCATTGTCTTTATTTTGTGGTTCAGCTGATCTAATGCCTTGAAGGAGCTATGTTGATGGTATTGATATTCCTTTAATCCAGCACTGATTTGTGAAAGCAATGATATAGGTTTTATTGATCGGAGGGTCAACTGGTACAATGCTTGAAGCTCTACAGGTTGTGGGTGATGCTCATGATGGCCCACTGGGAGAAGTGAGTTCCAAATCGAAATTACTTGTTTTCCCATATGTTTTGTGTGATTGCTTCTGTTTAGCTTTTAATGTAGCCACCACAAGATAGATTAGATTTGAAGTTGTCATGTATTATTGTTATTTGGACTTGTGGGTGCTACTCAATTCTGCATCATCATCATGGTTTCAGCCATGTCCACTCACATCTGATGCATTAAGATGCTTTAAGGAAAGCTAAGTTTTCAATCATTGCCTTTATGTCTTGGGTATGTCCTTGTACACAAATGATAAAATTGTGGACCCTATATGTTATTCCTAAAATGACCTGATTTTGCTTAGTTAGCATTAGGTGTTCGAGATTTTGGTCTCTGATAAATATTCATTGCTAAACAAACATACAGTGTGTATTTCTTATTAAAATGTTCATTGATTAACCACATCGAAATGAGATAAATACATTTCGAGGCTACA
Organism: Pouteria campechiana; assembly: GCA_036873735.1. NCBI lineage: Eukaryota > Viridiplantae > Streptophyta > Magnoliopsida > Ericales > Sapotaceae > Pouteria > Pouteria campechiana. The sequence goes on from JAYJMB010018709.1 coordinate 24,370, forward strand.
AAACAAGCCCTTGGCCCTTAGTTTAGTGTTGCTGTACAATGTAGGTTTTAATACATTTAAGCAACCAATGTAATGTCATCATAACTCTGAAATGATTATGCAAAAATACTCTAATCATATATCTAGGAGAATCAATTGTGGTTTTGTTAAAGAATGCATCTGTTTTTCTCAAGGCCTTAGATTTAGCATTAATGTTACTTAATTACTCCAGTTTTCATTCTGTAAACGACTACTCTAATACAAATCGTACTGTTCCGGGGAAAATGTGCAACACTACTCTCAAGGGCTGGCCTGTGTATTTTGATGTAAAAGGTGTTAAAAAGTGATGTAAAAGAATTATAAATATGTGTGTGTGTGTGTGTGTGTGTTCCATGGGGTAATGTAATAAAGAAGTAATAGAGAATTAGAATAGAAACAAAGTA
>JAYJMB010018720.1:0-43071 GCA_036873735.1 Pouteria campechiana
ACTCCTCCATTATATAATATTTATCCATATATACTAAATACAAATGACATGCCCATAAATTAATCTTTAATACACAAATACAATAGCATAAGAAATCTCACAAATAATATAGCATTCAATCTCAATATACATATCCATCATAAGGGATTCCAATCCCAGTACTTAGGAAAAATATAATCAACTTGACCTAACTGTGCCTGCCAACTAAAAATAAAACAAGGGTGAGTCTCCATAAGTAAACTATGTGGCAGTGCATAATCAATAAATATGTATTCGCATCACAAATAAACCAACCAAAACCATTTATTTTGGGATCTTCACAAATCTCCATTCACTCTTATATTCACATTCTAAATATAGATATTAGGATATTCACAATCCCACACATTTATTCAAGAATACATTTTACATAAAGAAAATACAAGGGATATTATTTATCCCTACCAAATCATGCGTTTAAATGCATCATGGGATTTCTACCAATCCCCTAAATTAACACAATCATACATCTCAAGGAATACTTGTTACCATGTTACATACATACATATGCATATCAAGCTTAATTTCATGGAAGTCCAACATTCTCATCCATTCAATTTAATACAATCATTATTCCATACACTTAAATAGTTGCATATCATAACAATCAACCATGGGATAACTACTATCCTCAGAAATCATTATAAACCAAGTCAGTGTAGGATAACCATTAACCCCAATCAATCACATAGTCAAACAAGCACAGCCTACTTATCTCATTTTAGTCTACTCCATATCCCAAATCTTTTTAAACTCGGCTTGTCGCCCCAGTGTTAGAAAATCCTATACATATCATATGAATATCATATCTCATATATATATATACATGAGAAATTCATAAAAATATAATGAAGCAAAATGATCAGATTTTTCAGCCTAATACATCCCATTGCATTTTACATAATTTCATTTTTGCATCACTAGACATAGTAATAGTAAATTATGCATAACTTTCTCATATTAATTCTGAATTAAGTAATTCTTATTTCATCACTTATATAACTTCAATTACTACAACTTTCATGTCGAACATGTTTTCTAATTCAGCCTGTAAATTGGGTCGTTGAGCCCCATAAGGGACACCTTTTGCAATGAATTATTTCCTAAGAGCAGTTTTTTAGTAATTTAGACATAATTCTATAATATAAAATCCAAATAAATTTATCTTAATTTTTTAGATAATTTTAATTTCTAAAACTTTTATTTTTACTAAATTTATTAATTCAGCTCAAAATTGGATTAGTGGGCCCCACAAGATGACAGCTGTTGATTTGGAGACTTTCACTTTTTTAGCTTTAACTCTCCCATATTGACTCAAAATTGAATGGTTATTATGTCATTGGAAAGATAATTTCAATATATATGTTTACTAATTTTTCTAAATCAATAAATATATGGGTCAAAATTAGGACGCCATCAGCATCAAATGTAATTTTAGAATGGACGCTCTAGCAATAGCGAATTTTAGGGTATTTTCTTCCTAGATTTTTTAGGCCTGTTATTGTTGGAATGTTTCCACTAAAATTTGTAGATTTGTCATTAATAATATTGATAATAAATCCATATTTTTATATTCACAAAATTAATTCATTTGATAAGGTTTTAATCAAGCTCAAAATGGATACTTAATAAGGCATTTTAATGTAATATACATGTTCTATTTCATACCTTGGTGTCCACCTTAATCATCACATTAATTCCAATATGTTTGAGATAATTAACTTCCATATTAATACCATAACTAAACCTTGATTAAGCCCTATAATTATTCTTAATGGGTAAGCTCAATTCACAAAATTTCTAGCCCATATAGTGTGGACAATAGCTGTATAATTCATTAAATTTCAATTTTCAATTACCCTTTTCATGCCCATGATCACTAATCCATATCTGATTTTAATCAAACATTAATCATGCATCATTTAACTTAATGACAACCCCTAATCCTTGTTAAAATTTCTAGCAAACCCTAGCTTAACCTAGATTTAATTTCTACCAAAAAATTCAGCAATATATACGCTAAATAATGTCATACGCTTAATCAATAATCTGTTTTAAAAGTTAACTTACCTTAAAATTGAATTTTGATTGGTGGGTACCACCTTCAAGGAAAATTCTTCAAGATTAGAGGGTTGCCACTCTTTGAATCCAAGAAAAAATCACATCCATAACTTGCAAATCACTTATATTTAATGATGTTTTCATTTCTCATAGCCAACACTAGCCGAAATTAAGGATTTGGGAAATGGAGAATTGGGGAAAAACATGGGCAGGGGTGTTAGACGAGAGAAGATGATAGAATTGGGGTTGTTGCAACCCTTATATAGATTAAAAAGTATAGTTATCACTGCCCCTTTACAGTCCATACATGTGCATTCATAATTCAAATTTTTTTCAACTACCTTAAATCCCATCTTTCCACATATATGAGCTGTCTTATTCTTATGATATTTACCAAAATTTATTCAACACAATTTAGTTATGTCATCTCCCAAAAATTAATGCAATTTTCTAATTAAAATTGATTTAAACCAAAATTTTTTGGGATTTACCACCTTTCCACATATAATTTTTAATTTTTCATCACTTGATTAATATGTGTCCTCATCATACTCACATTAATATGGGTATTCCATCCATTTTTATAATTGTTCTATAATAAAATTTAATATTTTTCATATTTACACCTTTGAAATTCCACTGATTTAAATCCATTTTCTTTTTCAATTAAACCACTTTTTTAACACACTTTGATGCATTGCCCACCTCATCCTCATGTTTATATTAATAATACACTCAATTTCATAAATTTTTCATGACAAATTTCTCAAAATTTTAATTAAATCCTAATATATTCCATGCCAAACCAGCAAAAATTAACATAAATTTAAATTTACATATCTGAAATTTTCAGGGCCTTACATTCCACCCCCTTTATAAAAAGTTTCATCCTTGAAACTTCAAATATGTGTCCACAAGTCACAATATCGAACCATATCTCTTATTCCCTGTACTACATTCCACTGCACACTCTAATATTAAAGCAGCCAAAGCATATCCATTCTAATCCTCATGATCTCACCTTAAACAAAGATAATATATATATAACTTGCATCAATGCAATCAAATCAATATGACATACTCATAATGAATTTTACAAATGATGCCAATATCATGGCATACAGTCATATTTGAATGATCACACATGGAACTGACTGTACCTGGGGTCATACATATAGTCATACTCAATGAACATACCTGTGATTGGCCAGCTCTGGGCCACACACAAATAATGCATGATATATCATACATATATCACATCCATGCATGCTAACATGCTATCACTCACTATCAAGTGTAATGCTCATATATATTATACACATCATACAAGCATATCTCAAGCATACCATGTCCATCATAGTTAGGCAATCCTATCCCACTTGCCACCAAATGGTATCATGCATGGGAGACTATCAATCCAAGTGGACTCAACCACTAATCAACAGCTACGAATTAGGTGGACATAACCACAGCTAAGTGGAAAAGAAACCACGTTGTTTTCAATTTTATTGCTGATTTATACAGTAGTTCATTCTTTATAACTTATCATTTTCTTCTCCCTATTAATGCATGATTAGTGGATTTCTGTATCTCCTAGTCATGAATGTTGCTAGACTCATGGCAGCAATACTGATGCCACCTATGACATCTAGCCCTCACTGCAACAAGGGATGTCAGATTCATTATCTACATCAATTGGGAGATTTTAATATAACCATTAACCTTTAATGATACAAACTATAGGGGCTACATCTTATATAGTATATCATACTTCATTATACATATCATATCTTTTCATATTTTAGTCAATTCTTACATTATCAACCAATGCCACCATACTGCCACCTGGCAGCCGTCACCCCAAGGGTGTCTATCGTTCTTCAATTGATCAGGGTTGGTGACACCCTTGCCTATTTATCCACTGGCTAATACATAAGTCTCATAATAAATAATCAACAAGGCCGAGATAATATTTCCACTAGCTAATCCATGAATCTCATAACAAGGGATTAAGGAAGCCGTCCTAGCATACCCAAACCTCAATGCACATATAGAATAAACCTCAGAGGCTTTACCAACCCCCTCCATCGGGCCTCCATCACCCCACCATCAGGGCTTCAGCTCCCTTCACCTAGGGCTTGTCCACCTTCAGGTACCATACAATGCATTACTAATCACATATATTCAAGCATATCAATGCTAATCACACAGCCATATCATGCAAACATAATAATAACATCTCCAATGCAAGCATTCTTATACTAATCATAGGTACCAAGTATGCGACTCACAAACATCATATCCATACACCATCATGCCTACCATAGGCATCACATTCATAGCATGCATTGCTATTTAAGCACATGCATTCCACACACCATGCATACCACACCCCATTCCAGGGATGCAATCACGATATCATTCATGCATATCATATGCACCCACACAATAAATCTACCATGAAATTAATAAATAATGTCAAAAAAATAAATAAAAACCATAAAATCAATATATTCAACAAACTAGTATCCCCCATCATTCAAAATTTAAAAGACTATCTAATTAATTCATAAATGTACATTTCACCTCCAATTCATTTATTTCTCAATTTGACATAACAATTCAACAAAACATATATATGGAAAATATGCACTTATACCTCTGATTCAATTAATTCAATCAATTATCTATTTATGAAAGTCCATAGTTTAATCATTTCTCATATTCATTATCTGTGCCACCCAAGCACATTTACACTTATATTGTTATCATCCACATCTTAGGGCATACCTTTTCCTGAACCAATCATTCTTCAACTCATATGAGCATGTCATTTTCTAACTCTTTCGATAACCATTGCCATGTCATTTTCTAACTCTTTCGATGACCATTGCCATCATGATACTGCAGCCTATCATACACACCATACCATACTCTAGCTTTGATACCACCTATAATGCCCCACCCTCCTGGGGCTATTACTCCATTTTACAATACAAATGCACTATGATCATACCATGATTTTTCCCCTTACAGGGTGGGGTTTCTCTAATACCATTTTCTAGTTTACCTAATTTCTACAGAAAATTTGGTAGATTCTCCCATAAAAATGGGGTGTCCAGCTAGGGTAAAAGTATTTGACACTTATTAAGATACATTTTCTCCATTGTAATTCATAAAAGTAAGAAAATATACAGTCCAATATTTCTCCATTCATCCACACAACATCCCTACAACTCCACAGGCTCCCCCAGGACCGCGGCCTGTTTCATACCCTGTTTCATGCCCATGATCACTAATCCATATCTTATTTTAATCAAATATTAATCATACATCATTTACTTTTAACCACAACCCCTAATCCTCATTAAAATTTCTAGCAAACTCTAGCTTAAACTAGGTTTAATTTCTACCAAAATTCCAGCAATATATACGCTAAATAATGCCATATGCTTAATTAACAATCTATTTTAATAATTAACTTACCTTAAACTTGGATTTTGATTGGTAGGTCCCACCTGTAAGGAGAATTCTTCAAGATTAGACGGTTGCCACTCTTTGAATCTAAGGAAAAATTACATCCATAACTTGCAAATCACTTGTATTTAATGATGTTTTCATTTCTTATAGCCAACACTAGCTGAAATCAATCATTTGGGAGATGGGGAATTGGGGAAAAACATGGGCATGGGTGTTAGACAAGAGAAGATGATAGAATTGGGGGTGTTGCAACACTTATATAGATTCAAAGCTATAGTAGTCGCTGCCCCCTTTGCATTCCATACACGTGCATTCATAATTCAAATTTTTTTCCACCTCCTTAAATTCCATCTTTCCACATATATGAGCTGTCCTATTCTTATGATATTTACCAATTTTTATTCAACACACTTTAGTTTTATCATTTCCTATAATTTAATGTAATTTTCTAATTAAAATTGATTTAAACCAAAATTTTCTAAAATTTATCAACAACTTGTATTCCACCTTTCCACATACTTTTAATTTTTCATCACTTGATTAACATGTGTTCTCATCGTACTCACATCAATATGGGTATTCCATCTATTTTTTATATTTTTTTATAATAAAATTTTGATATTTTTTATATTTACACCTTCGGCATTCCACTGATTTAAATCCATTTTCTTTTTCAATTAAACCACTTATTTAACACACTTTTATGCATTGTCCACCTTATCCTCATATTTATGTTAATAATCCACTCAATTCGATAAATTTATCATGACAAATTTCCCAAAAATTCAATTATACTCTAATATACTTCGTGCTAAACCGACAAAAATTAACATAAATTAAAATTCATATATTTGAAATTTTCAAGGCCTTACATTGACTCACCCTATTTTATTATGTATTATTTTAGCTAATAGATCAGAAGACATAGCCCAGAGAAGGGGTGGAGCACAAGAGGGGGATAGTCAGTAATGTTTAGAGTGTTGATCCCGAAGCTTAGGCAAATACCCAAGAGGGGAGGGTTGAATTTGGTACTTAAAAAGTTGTTATACCCCTTTAAGATCAAACTTTCCTCTAATAATTAATCCAATCACTCAATCAATGCTCAAATAAATAATACACAAGAATTTTTATAGTAGTTCAAGTAAACACTCTACTCCACTCTTCCAAGAGCACTCTTCTCTTGGTGTCTTAGGTTCCACTATCTCCAATAGCAGAAATACAATCAGTGCATCATACAATCTTCTAGATTCTAGCTCTAGGAGGCATATTTATAGTATTCCCAGAGTTCTTCAAATTTTGGCTCTAGGGGGTGTAATCACAATACTCCCAACACTCTTCTAGATTTCAGCTCTAGGGGGTGTAATCACAGTGCTAAATAGCTCTTGTCTGCACTCAGACAACCACAACTCTTCTTAAGTCTAGTCTCAACCACTAGCTCAAGAAAATTATAATAAATGAATGTCAAAAGTTAAAGCACAGATACTTCTCAATAAGCACAGGGGAAGATTTTTGAAGATTGAATGCAAAAGTAAATGATCCTCCCAAAAGGTAGTTAGGAGCCTTCAAAGAGAGTTGAGAAAGTTTTAAATGCAAGGCTCACGACTCTTGAAAGATGCAAAAGTTTTTAGCTCACTTCAATAAATGCTCTCAAGGGGGTATTGAATATTTCAACAAATGCTCTCAAGGGGGTATTGAATATTTTCTTCGATGCTTCTTCTTAATCCGATAATGTTACATTTATAACTTCTTTGAATTCCATTTGTTAGTGTTAGGCAAACTCCATTAATGATAGAAGATCATTCTGATTAGCATATTTGAATTCTCTAACTTCTACTTAATCCTTGTCTGTTGAAATGCCTATAGTGCTGACCTTGGAGAAAATGATTTTCTAATTCTTAATAAATATCAGTCGAAGAGGTGCTTCAATGGCTGATTCTTTCATTAACATGGAAAGGGTGTCATTAATGTTAGACGAAGACCAACAATTTAGTTTGTTCATTGCTTCTTTTCACTTATGACAAACAAAGTATCTGTCCAGTTGTTCATCAAACAAAGACCTTTCATCTTCCAATTTTTTCATAGTAAGTAGCAGACAAATCATGTAGTTATAGATGAATCATGGTTCCATCACTTTGTCTGTTGGATTGTCTGTTGTAAGTTATAGATGAATTATAGAAGCACAGATGAATTATTTTTCCAACACTTTGTCTATTGGATTGTATGTTGCAAGTAACAAACGGACTTTAGGAGCGCGGACGAATTGTCTCTTCAGCACTTTATCTGTTGAATTTTTTGTTGTAAGTAACAAAAGAATCATTGAGGCACAGATGAATTATCCTTTTGTTTGTTGGATTGTTTATTATAGGTAGTAGACAAATTTAGAGGTACAGACAAATTTCATTACTTCATCAAACGAACTCCACTGCTTTGCTAGGCAAACTCCATTTCTTGGCCATTATCTATTTCTAACATATGATCATCGGCTTGGTGAGTTTTTTGACTATGAGTCGCTTATAACAATCGAAGTCTGTTATATGTACACTTTTTTGCATTCATCAGACATAATTGCCACTTTGACAAACAAATGAAAACTCGATTGATTCCTTTTCAATTGAGCTTTGTCTATAGAGGTACTTCATCTTTTGCTTTTGCACTAGCCCAGGTCTTTTCAGTCAGACAAATTTACGCCTTGTAATATCTTCCCTATGTTCATTTATCCATGAGGTCTACAACTTGTTTCTGCATGCTAAATACTTTGCAATCACCATTAGTACATAATCTTTAATCAAGTTTTGTTTGTCATCGAATTCATGCATTTATACTAACATTCTCCCCCTTTTTGATAATCACAAAACTTGATTAAAAATTATCTCATAAAAGATAATCTTCTGCTGAATGTATGCAGTTTGATAAAAATATTTTGCAAAATTTAATCATTCCTCAAATTGTCATTTTCTGTTATTTTTCTTGACTAGTTTTATATATCTCCCCTTGATTATTTTAAGATGAAGCATTCCCTTTTTGAGATAATTTGTAGGCTCTTTCTCTCCCTTTTTTTCATATCAAAAAGAAATATATCACTCCCAGCAAGTATTGGCCAAATAGAAAGAAATTAATGAACAAACATGTTATTTCATTGCATTTTAGTATAAGCAGAATCATAAAGTAGGTTGACCTAGATACAAGCATTCAAAGTTTGGGGAGATGGAGTGGGAGATTATGGTGTACCCCAAAGGAGGGGTCTCCAAATAGTGGGGGGATGTGCATCCAAAACTTAGAGAGGTTTATTCAAGTGTGAGAAACCAAGGTTTTGGATGGTCGATGGGAAGATGAGAGGTTGGAGATGGATGTAATATACTTGTTACTTCAGTTTCCCTCGTCTTCAAATGCCCAAGAAGATGGTAATATGTGAATCAAGGCTATCTAGCAATGATGAGGTTAAAGGATAATGTTTACAAAGCCAGATTTTGAAGAGAAATGCTTCTGATAGAATAGACAGAAGATAGGTGTAAACAGAAGCATTATCATCCCTCCAAGAGAGTAATTGAAGAAGAAATTGTTGATTTTTCAGTTCCCACCATGCGCTTGTCTTCCTGCTATGCTTGCCTCCAAAGTTTCTTCTCTAAATAGCTTCATCTTTGTGGTATAGAGAAGTGTTGTTAGTCAGGGGTTAAAATAGACTGAATGTGGGGGTAATACTAGGTAGTTGATATGATATTTCAAGAGAGAAGGAATAACTCATGTTGAAAATTGATTTCGATGTGATATCAATAGTTGTAAATTGATTTTGGCAAGAAAATAAGGTATACTTAGTCTCAAAAACCATGACCCAGATGCAGTGCGAATAGAGTAGTGTGTAGAAGAGGCCTTCGTTTAAGACGAAGTCTAGTCTTATGAAAGCATATAAAAATATTGCAACTTCATGCATGGAGGCATTAAAGATATTATTCTTGGGGGATCACATTACTCATGCCTAATTCTCCTCTACGGCTGCAGAAAATTTCTAGAGGCAGCTTAGTAAAGATATCAGCAAGTTGAGCATTTGTGGGCACATATTCTAGACATATATTATATTCCTCAATACGATCTTGAATAAATGGTACCTAGTTTTTATATGCTTGGTTCTCAAATGTAAAACAGGGTTCTTTGTCAAGCATATGGTATTAGTATTGTCACATTTGATAGGTATGTCTCTATAGTTCAGTCCATAGTCGAGAAGTTGTTGTTTCATCCATAGTAATTGAGTGCAACAACTTCCAGCTACTATATATTTGGCTTCTACTGTAGAGAGAGCAACACTAGTTTATTTCATAGAGAACCATGATACTACTAGACTATTTTTTAGGAATTGACAGATTCCACTAGTAGTTCTTTTGTGAACTTTGTACCCTCCCAAATCAGCATCCGAATATCCAATTAGTTTAAAACCAACTCCCTTAGGATAATAGAATCCTAGATTTGGTGTGTCAACCAAATACTTAAAAATTCATTTCATTATAATAAGATGAGACTTTCTAGGACTTGACTGAAATCTAGCACATAAGCATGCACTAAAGAGAATATCTAATATAGATGAAGTAAGGTAAAGAAGTGATCCAATCATACTTTGATCTTGTTTTTGATCCACAAGTTTACCCTTTTTGTCCTTATCCAGCCTTGTTGATGTGCTCAGTGGAGTGCTTGCTGCCTTAATTTCTTCCATTTTGAACTTCTTTATCATCTCTCTAGTATATTTGGATTGGCAAATATAGTTTCCATTATCTCTTTCTTAATTTGCAATGTAAGGAAGTAGTTTAATTCTCCCATCATACTCATTTCGAATTCAGCTTGCATTATCTTTGAGAAGTCTAGACAAAGATCTTCATTAATAACTCTGAATATAATATTGTCAACATAAATTTAAATTATCAATATACCCTTGTCAATATTTTTGATAAACAAGGTAGTATCAACTTTTCTTTTCTGGAATCTATGATCACTTAAGAATTTGCTTAGCCTTTAATACCATGCTCTTAGAGCTTGTCTCAAACCATATAATGCTTTGGTGAGCTTATAGACATGATTGGTTGATCATCATTTTTGAAACCAAGGGGTTGCTCTATATACACTTTCTCACTTAAGTATCCATTTAGAAATGCACTCTTTACATCCATCTGAAATAATTTAAAATTATTATAGGATGAAAAGGCAAGTAGCATTCTAATGGCTTCTAATCTTGCTACAGGGGTATATGATTCTTCAAAGCCAATTTCTTCTTTTTTGGAATACCCCTTAGCAACTAGTTGTACCTTGTTTCTTACAACCAATCTACTTTTATCTAGTTTATTTTTGAATACTCATTTAGTTTCAATTACATCAATGTTCTTTGGTTTTGGAACTAATTTTCATACTTTATTCCTTTCAAACTGGTTTAGCTCTTCTTGCATTGCAATGATCCTATTTTCATCATTTAAGGCTTGATCAATACAAGTTGGCTCAATTATAGAAATGAAAGCATAATGACCACAAAAATTTTACATGGACCTTCTCATTTTAACTCTATCATAGACATCTCCTATAATTTATTTTCTAGGATGGGCACTAATAAATCTCAAATCAGTAAGAGATTGATAGGGAACATTACCTAAACTTACCTCCTCCTCATTGTTGAGTTTTCCATATCTTCACATTTTGTGGCATCTTCTTAATCTTTCAATTAGAGCTTCTTCATAATAGTTGTAGCTTCATCTGCATCACTATCACACTCCTTTCTCGGGGTTACATTTACTTTATTAAATTTAATATGTATAGACACTTCTATGACCTATGTTTTCTTAATAGATACTCTAAATGTCCTACTGTTAGAAGAGTAACCAAGGAAATTAGCTTCATCAAATTTTGGATCAGATTTTCCAAGATTATCCTTCCCATTGTTCAACATATAAAATGAGCATCCAAAGGAATGAAAATATGAGATATTGGGTTTCCTTCTTTTTCAAAGCTCATATGGGGTTTTCTTTAAGATTACTCTAATAGTAACCCTATTTAGTACATGAAAAGTTGTACTTACTACTTCTCCCCAGAATCTTTTGAACAACTTACTCTTATTCAATATGGTTCTTGCCATTTCCTGAATTGTTTGATTTTTTCTTTCCACAACTCCATTTTGTTAAGGATTCTAGGGATGAGAAACTATGGTGAATTCCTTTTTTGTCACAAAAGTCAATAGCCTTTCTATTTTCAAATTCACCATCATGATCACTATGGATAGACACAATCAACATTTGTTTCTCATTTTGAACTAGCTTTGAAAATGCTTCATCAAGAGAATCATCCTTGTGAATCTAGAGTAGTCATCCAAGATCACATATATGTCTTTTTCCTCCAAGGGTGACAACATCTAATGGTCCAAATAGATCCATATGTAATGATTCCTATAGTCTAGATGTAGATGCCTCATTTATAGGATGAAAGGATACTTTGGTCTATTTTGACAATTGACAGGATTTGTATATTTGATTTTTGTCATAGTTTAGTTTGGGTAGACCAATCACAATATCCTTTTTCCATGAATATCTGATATTTGATATGTTGATATGTCCCATCATTTTATGTCATACCCATGGATAATCTTTGACCGCAATTAAGCATTTTTCGACAATATCATCTAGTTGTACTAGATAAATATTTCCATACCTTTTTTCAGTGAATAATAGATCATTGTCTATCTAAATACATTACATGCAGATGGTTCAAACACAACTTTGTGACCCTTGTCACATAATTGACTAATACTTAGGAAATTGTGCTTGAATCCTTCTCCATATAATATATCCTCTATGCATGCATTAAATAAATGATAAATTTTACCTATCCCTGTAATGAGGCCTTTGCCAGTGTTGCCAAATGCAACTATTTCTCCATTTATTGGCTTCAATTCTTTGAACAACTTCTTATTTTCAGACATATGTCTCGAGCAGCTACTATCAATGAACCAAGCATTTCCAGATGTAGCTTTGAGACTTACCTGCATTCAAAATAAATTTTCTTCTTACCTCTTTGGTACCCAAGTATTGGGTCTAATGGTGTTAATGGAATTGTGTATGCTAGAATTTTGTGCATAATCCTTGGGTTTCTATCTCATCTTCACACATTTTGCTTGCATCTTTTTAATATAGCAATCATATGCTTTGTGTTCAATTTTGTTGCAGAAATAGCAAGTGTTTTGAATTCTACTTGGTGCACTATATTCCATTGGTTTCTTTATATAGGGATAACCTATGAACCTTCTAATATTTGGACAATTTTCTCTTTCTTCTGTGGGGTTCACTCTCTTGGACCATCCAGCAAATTTCTGTGAATTTTCATCATCTAACCATTCACAACCAAGTCCCTTTTTATTGGTTTGATTGATCATTCTCATAAAGTTGGCCACAAATTCTCCTGGATTGGAGAATTTATTCAATATACTATTTAATATCTCTATCTCCTTCATTAGATTTCCAACCTTTTTTTGCAAAGATGGATTTCTTTCTACCAGAATAGAATTTACTTTGATAGTTGCATCAAAGTGTCTTTCCTTTTGAGTAAATTTCTAGCCAAGTAATTTAAACTCATTGAAGAGAGAGTTGTATGATTGTTGTAACTCATCAAATGTTTTGCATTTAACATAAGTAATATTAGAGCTTGAAGAGTCAGAACTATAAGAATAGTAAAAGTTTACCTCCATTTCCAGTTCTATTATGCTTTGCTCTTTGATGGAGATTTGCTCTATTGATTTATTCTCCATGTGGGTCATACAGCATATTCTTATGAAGTGTCCAACTTCATTGTCATCTTTCTCACTTGAGCTTTCCTTGATGAGTCTTCATCATTTACATACATTCCTCTGGCTTGATATCTTGATGACTTCTTAACGTGTTTCTTTTCTCTTCTTTCATCTTTCTCATTCACATTTACTTTTTCGTCATTGGAACCCTCAGGAGACATGTGTGCAATTCCTCCACATCTATAGCATGTGGGGAGATCCTTCTTTCTTTCATTCATTCTTTTCTGTTGTTTAAGTTGTCTTATTGTCTAAGTTATCTCGTTGAGGTGTTGTCTCTGCTACTTTTTATTAACCTTCTAAATTTTCTAACTAATATGGTCATATCATCTTCAGATTTTGATATAGGGCACTACTGCTTTTTTTGGTCACCTTATGAGTAATACTTTTCTTTTGCTTTGTTGGTTCCTCTCTCTTACTTTTGATTAACTCGTGTGACATTAGTGAGCTGATGAGATCGTCCACCAGAAGAGTGTTCAAATCCTTTGCTTCTTCTATTGCCATGATCTTCTAGTTCCAGGATCCTGGTAGTGCCCTCCATATCTTCATTACCTATTCAGAGTTTGTGACTTCTTTTTCTAAACCTTTTAAAGTATTAGTAATTTTTGAAAAATGAGCATACATTTCTGATATGCCGATATGCTGATATGCTCTCCCCTTCTTTCATATTAAAGTTTTCTAGTTCTCCTATCAATATATTTCTTCTAGTGCCTTTAACCTGTGAAGATCCTTCATATATGGATATTAATTTATCTCAAATATCTTTTACTATAGTGCAAGAGGATGCTCTATCAAATTCAGATAAAGATAGTCCATAAAACAAAAAGTTCATAGCCTTTGCATTATTTGAACCAAGGTGGCCTCCTTTTTGGTCCATGCATCTACTTCAACAGTGGAAAGAGTGATTCTAATTTTAATGGCCTTCCAAGATTTCATATCATTAGCTATAATGAATTGTTTCATCCTCAACTTCCAATAAGCGAAGTTGGTTCCATCAAATAGGATGGGCAGATGGACGATTGACCCTCGGTGAATATCTATAAAGAGGATGATGGGTTTGTCATTGAATTACTGCAAGTGTTTATGTAGTTCACTCTCATATCACTTCTTGGTCCCGAAGCTTAGGCAAATACCTAAGAGTGGAGGGGTGAATTGGGTACTTAAAAAGTTATTAAACCCATTTAAGATCAAACATCCCTCTAGCAATCAATCCAATCACTCAATGAATGCTCAAAAAAATAAAACATAAGGATTTTTATAGTGGTTCAATTAAACACTCTACTCTACTCTTCCAAGGGCACTCTTCTCTTTGTGTCTTGAGTTCCACTATCTCCAATAGCAAAAAATACAATCAGTGCACTTTACACTCTTCTAGATTCCAACCCTAGGGGGCGTAATCATAGTGCTCCTATCACTCTTCTAGATTCTAGCTCTAGGGGGCGTAATCATAGTGCTCCCAGCACTCTTCTAGATTCCAGCTCTAATAAATAGCTATTCTATGCACTCAGACAATCATAGCTCTTCTTGAGTCTAGTCTCAACCACTAGCTCAAGGAAATTACAATAAATGAACATCAAAAGTTAAAGCACAGATACCTCTCAATAAGAATAGGGAAAGATTTTTGAAGATTGAATGCAATGCAGAAGTAAACGATCTTCCCAAAAGGTGGTTGGGAGCCTTCAAAAAGAGTTGAGGAAGGTTTGAATGTAAGGCTCACGACTCTTGAAAGATGTATAAGGTTTTAGCTCAGTTCAGTAAATACTCTCAAGAGGGTATTGAATATTTTCTTCGATGCTTCTTCTTGATCTAATGATGTTGCATTTATAACTGTTTTAAATTTCATCCATTAGTAGTAGGTGAACTCCATTAATGATAGAAGACCATTTTGATTAGTATATTTGAATTCTCTGACTTTTGCTTAATCCTCATCTACTGAAATGCCTACAACGCTCATCTCAGAGAAGATGAATTCCTAATTCTTTATAAGTATCAATCGAAGAGTTGCTTCAATGGTTAATTCTTTCATCAATATGAAAAGGAAATTATTAATATAGAATGAAGACCAACAATTCAGTTTGTTCATTAGTGATCTTCACTTATATAGAAAAAGTATCTATCTAGTTGTTCATCAGATAAAGTCCCTTCATCTTCCAGTTTGTTCATAGTAAGTACCAAACGAATCATGGAGGTATAGAGGAATCATAGTTCCATCACTTCATTTATTAGATCGTCTATTATAAGTAATAGATGAATTATAGAAGCATAGATGAATCATCTTTCCAACACTTTATTTGTTGGATTGTCTGTTGAATTGTTGTGGTGTAGACGAACTATCTTTTTAACACTTCATCTATTGGATTGTCTATTGCAAGTGACAGACGGACTTTAGGAGTGTAGACAAATTATTTCTTCAGCACTTCATTTGTTGAATTATCTATTATAAGTAATAGATGAATTATCCTTTTGTCTGTTGAATTGTTTGTTCAAGTAGTAGATGAATTTAGAGGTACAGACAAATTCCATTGCTCCGTCAAATGAACTCCACTACTCTGCCAGTGGAACTCCATTTCTCGGCCTTTGCCTATTTTTAACATACAATCATTGGCTTGGTTAGTTGTTCAACTATGGCTCACTTATGATAGACGAAGTTTGCTGTATGCACGCTATTTTGCATTCATCAAACATAATCTCCAATTTGACAGACGAATGAAAACTTGGTTGATTCTTTTTCATTTGAGCTTTGTCTATAGTGGTAATTCGTCTTTTGTTTCTATATTAGCCTAAGTCTTTTCAATCAGACAGATTTATGTATCTTCTTTGTGTTCATTTTTCTATGAGGTCTACAACTTATTTATGTATACTAAAACTTGGCCATCACCATTAGTACATAATCTTTAATCAAGTTTTGTTTGTTATCAAAACCATGCATTTATACTAACATAGAGTTCATTATCTTTTATCATCATTTGGAATGTATTAAAAATTTAAATTTATGAGTTATACTAATGGTGTAAATAATGTAGATCTAAAATGGTAGGAATGATGATAATGTGCATGTCATTACTTTAGAAGGATAGGTATGCTTTTCCACACTCTGATTTTATAGTGCCACTACAGTTTTGGACATCTGTGGGTATGGATGATTGTTACTTGTTTAAGAAGGTAAGTTTTGGGGAGACTCTACCTGTGGGTCCTCTTACTATTGCCTTAGTAATGCCTTGGGATGGCGGGGTGTTAGAGAGTGGTATCAGAGCCATTATGTCTGATACTTAGGGGGATGGTAGAGATAAGTTCTAGAACTGTAATGGTAAGAGTGTTGGAAATTGATGAAAGAGCGACATGCAGAGCTTTTGAAATGCTAAAAATATGGGAGATGTTAGTATAAGATGTGAATGGAAACCTTATACTGCTAAGTTGAGTTAATATCTTAATTTTGTGCTATTGTTATATGATTGTATACTCTTCCTTATATAGTAATGGCACCGAGGAAGAGAATAGACAAAGGCAAAGCCCCCATGGTGGAAGATGAGTCGCCATGGAGAACTACTCGAACTCAAGCAATAGGGGTTGTTATCAGGAAACTCGGGTAGAAGCCTCCAAGGCCAATGAGATACTGGGGTTAACCCAAAATGAAGTTGAAGAAGCAGTAGTCGAGACTAAGGAAGGCCATGTTAAGGTAGGAGGCCCAGGTCATGGATCACATGTTGAGTTTAATCCTCCTACTTAGCTTGATTTTGATGATGAATATATTTAAGCAGTTAAGTTTTGATGATGAACAAACATCTAAGTGAATAGTTAAGGTACTAATTGATTACTTTCCAAGTGTTGCAGAGTTAATTTGCTAAGGAGAGTAACATATCAAGACTTCACAAAAATTTAAGTTAAAAGAATGCTCAAAGAGAACCAACTCAAACTTCAAAAATATTTCTGAAGATATTCCATGTTTTAGAAGTATTCAGAAATGTTTCAAAAGCATTTCAAAAAATAGATGTGAGCATAAGAACCATATTAGAAGAGTTCAAAAGTATCTTAGAGGTTACTCAAAACCTCATTAGAAGCTAAGAAGCAACTAAAGGCATCATCAAAAGTGACTTTAGGATTAATTCCAATCTCCAAAAATAACTCAAAAATACTCAAAAGTATTTTAGAATTCAAGGCTTGAAGATAAGGACTATTCAGAAATGCAAGCTCAAATGCACTTCAAAAATGCTAAGAAGCATTTCAGAAAATGTGCAAAAGCATTTTAAAAATGTTAAGAAGCATTTCAAAAAACAAGAAGTGAAGTTCAGAATCCCTTTAGAGAAAGGACATAAAGCTTAGAAACATCTCAAAAATGCAAAGAAGCATTTCAAAAAATATTTAGAAGTCATTCAAAAATACTCAAAAGTATTTCAAAGAAGAGTCAAAATTCCATGGGAGACAAGATATAAAGTTTAGAAGAGTTTAGAAGTACTCAAATGTACTTTAGAACACCTTCAAAATTAAATCCAAACCAAACTCACACTTCAGAGGTAGCTTAGAAGCTCCTTAGAATCTATTTCAGAGATAATGCATGAACTCAGAATCGTTTCTAAAACACTTCTGAAATCTCAAAAAAATAATTCAGAAAAGCTTCCAAGTTTCGAAAGATCAATGGCAGTAACTCTAAATAAAAATAGAAGAAGTTTCTATGACTCTTAGAAGTAATATAGAAGATCTTCAAAAAAGCATCCTCAAGAAGCCCAGATTTAAGGGGTTCACTAGAAGCAAAATTCAATCATTAAGAAACTCCTCAAAAGTTTCTTAGAAGCAAGAACATGACTGATGAACATGTCAGAAACAAGTATTCAACCTACAGAAATTCTAAAATGAACAAATGTATGGAAATGTTATTATTTCAACTAGCTTAGAAGTTACATAGAAGCTCGTTAGAAGCAAGCTCAAAATAATATTATGTGCACACTTCAAAAAAACCTCAAAAATTATAAGAAGCAACTCAGAAGTTGCTCAGAGGCAACTCAAAAAATCTTCAAAAGCATTTTCAAGAAGGCCAGTCATAACAAATTCATCAGAAATAAAGATGCAAGCGTCAGAGGTTCTTTAAAAGCTTATGAGAAGCTTATTGTAAGCAAAAATATGACCATTGAGACTGTTAACAACCAAAGCAACCAAAATCACTCCCCAGAACTTCTGAATACTTATCTCAAAACTTCTAAAGATGGGCATAACGATTCAAATACTGGATAGAAGCTGAAGATGGTGACAAGGGTTTGAGTATCTTTTTCAAATGTTCGAAAGAGAAGCTTAAAATAATCATAAAAGTTAAGGATTCTTCCACAACTTATAAGAAGATTTCTCAAATGGTTGAAAAGCTGATTAAAATATCATATTAGCTAAGACATCTTCCATAGCTTATAGAAGGAAGATTCAAAGGCTTGAAAAATATAGATCTGAGAACGTTCATGCAAGCAGTTTATAAAAGCTCTTAGATTTAATTCCACAAGATCAGCTCCATTGCGCCACATTCTAAAAAGCATTCAAAGCCAATATTTCAACAAATTTAGAGTCTAATCTTTATTACTCTTTTACTAATATATTCATTGTGTTTTTAATATTGAACTCCGTACACTCTGCCTTTCAAGAGGCATTCATTCTGTACACTTTTATTTACTGTTTTCTCACATAAGTTGTTGGTAAGCTTTGAAAATCAACCTTTATAAGTTTATTGGTGAGCTTTAAAAATCAACATGTATAAGTTGTTGGTAAGCTTTGAAAACTAACCTATGTAAGTTTGTTGGTGAGCTTGAAAACCAACAAGTGTTATTGGAACCTAGGCTTAGCAAAAAAGGCTAACTCAGAGAAGTAGAGTAGATACCAGGTTAAGGGTCGAACCACTATAAAAATCATTATCTTAGTATGTTGTATAATTTTTCCCATTTTATTTTAGCACCATCTTTTGAACTTAGCCAAAATTTTTAAAGGCTCAATTCACCCCTCCCCACCCCCACCCCTTGAGCCACTATTAGCACGAGACCAACATCACATAGTCATTGGTTATCTTTTGGTTTGTAATTGCATGACATATGTCTTGTTTGATCCAGGTGCCTCTTAATCTTTTGTCTCCATTGCATTTGTAAAAAACCAGCTTGTCTAAATATCCTCTGCATCATTTGATAGAAGTTTCTACTCCATTAAAAGTGATCAAACAGCTACAAAAGTATGCTATGAGATACCTATAGTGATTGAAAGCAGACAGTTTTATGTTGGCCTAATTGTCTTGAATATGGAAGGTTTGAATATTATACTAGGTATGGATTGGCTAGCTAAGTATGAGGCAAAAATTAAATATAAAAATAAGCAGGTAATCTTAAAGACCCCTGCTAAGGCGGAAATTATCTTTAGAAATTCACCTAAGGGTGAAACTCCTGCTCTTGTGTCAATTATGAAGGCTTTCAGTCTAATGCAACGAGGGTGTGAAGCATACTTGGTATCAGCTATCGACACCCATTCGAAGCATCGATTGCTAAAAAATATACCTGTAGTGCAAGAGTTTCTAGACATGTTTCCTAGTGCATTGTTTGGATTACCTTCTAAGTAGGAAGTAGAGTTTTGTATCAACCTCCAACTCGGGGCAAATCCAATATCTAAGGCCCCATACAAGATGACGCCAGTTGAACTAGCAAAGTTGAAGGAGCAGTTGCACAACTTAATGGATAAAGGATTCATCCGTACCCATGTCGCCGGGGAGCACACTAGTTTTGTTTGTTAAGAAGGATGGAAGTCTGAAACTATGCATTAATTACCGAGAACCGAATAAAGTCACCATCAAGAATAAATATCCATTGCCCTGTATCGATGATTTATTAGATCAGTTACAAGGAGCTATAGTATTCTCTAAAATAGATTTATAGTTTGGATATCATCAATTGTGGGTTAAACCAATAGATGTTCATAAGGCTACATTCAGAACTTGATATAGGCATTATAAATTTTTGGTAATGCCATTTGGGTTAATGAATGCTTCTACAGTTTTCATGAATTTAATGAATAGTATTTAAACTGTATCTAAAATGGTTTGTGATTGTCTTCATTGATGATATTTTGATTATCCAAAAGACAAAGAGGAGCATGAAGTACATTTGAGAATGACTTTGCAGAAACTAAGAAAAGAAAAGCTTTATGCAAAACTAAAGAAATGTGAGTTCTTGATGAATAGTGTAGCCTTTCTAGGCCATGTTATCTTAGGAGATGGTATCTCTATGGACCCACATAAAATAGAGTTGTAACAAATTGGCCTAAACCCAGTATAGTGGCTGAAGTCCAAAGCTTTTTGAGAGTAGCTAGGTATTATCAAATGTTTGTCAAAGGCTTATCTACTATTGCTATGCCTCTGACCCAGTTGACTCAAAAAGGAGTTCCATTTGAATGGAATGATTAGTGTGACCATAGATGATTGCGGATATAGTTGAAAAGGTGGCTCAGATTAAAGAAAAGATTCATATTGCTCAGTCGCACCAAAAAAGTTATGCAAATGTATGAATACATGACTTAGAATTTCAAGTGGGGAATAAAATTTTTCTAAAAATATCTCCCATGAAGGGTATAGTACGATTTGGTTCCAAAGGGAAGCTGAGCCCGAGATATATAGGTCCTTATGAGATTTTGGAACGGATCAACAAGGTAGCCTATTGGATAGCATTGCCACCATTGTTGAGTGGAATTCATGATGTCTTCCATGTGTCTTCACTAAGGAAATATAAATCGGATCCACCTTACATTTTGGCATCGAAAGAAATCCAAATTAAAGAGAACCTACAATGCATGGAACAACCAATTTGAATACTGGATAGTAAGGAGAAATAGTCGAGGAATAAGACTATTCATCTAGTCAAAGTACAAGGGGGACATCATTCAAAGGATGAGGCAACCTGAGAAGTAGAAGAAGCAATAAGAATGGAATACCCCTACTTGTTTGCTTAAGTTTCGAGGTTAAAATTTTTCATAAGGGGAGTGGAATGTGAGGCCCAAAAATTTTGTAATGAGTAGACTTTATTGTAGCCAGTAGATTTGCCTTGCAACCTTAATTGGGTGGTGTATTGTGACATGGTGAGCAGAAATGGAAAATTTGGGATGAACATGGGTGATGAAAAGCAGTAGTTTTGGGGTTGCAGGTGCACGGACGTCAATGCACCACTAGAGCATAATGGGATGGGAGTTTATAATGCTCCACCTCTCCCATCTCTTTAGCAAAACCCTTGTTTCCATCCATTAGAGTTGCTCCCGAGCTTCAGAAGTCAGTGAAAATTGCAAGAAACAATGTGGAATCATCAGTTGACTAAATACTTGATATACTACAACACTGTAGCTTAAAGACAACAGATTATGGAGTGAGTGAGAGCAGTAAACAACTGCTGGAAAAATTGGGTGTTTAGTGATCCATCCTCACTTGGTAAAAATCAAGTGAAGAAAATTGCAGGTAAGTTGTTTCTGTTAATAGTTGATGTGTTTTACTAAATAAATGTATTAAATTTCATCCTATAAGTTAAGTTCTGCATCACTGGAGGTTGGGAGTGGAAGAAACTATGAATTTAGGGATGCAATGAAGGTGTTGATTGCGTATTTGGATGTGGAATCATTACAAGTAGTCATTTTTGTAAGTTGTACTGGAAATTCTAGTTGTTATAATGTTATAAACCTGAGTTTGATAAACTGCCTACAAGGGTTTGATGAAAGGGTAACTAGAAACATGCAATATGAATAATATGTATTATTAAGTCCTTAATGATCATTTAATTAGAATTTTATCCAATTATAAGATAAGTATTAAATGGGGCAATTCCATGAACTAGAGATGTAAACAACATTGGTTATGTTGAATGAACTCCAATTGCATTTGAATAGTTAGAGCTTATGAAATTTGAATGTAGGAGTTTTAAATTGTGAGATTGATTCTAAAAATAGAAATCTTAGAGCTTAAGCTTAAGTGGAGTGCTTGATAATTGGGTAAGCAGGTTACTCTTCCTATGTAATTAAATTGGAAAGTATCCTTATGCATTATGAATATTGTGAGTTGACTTTGGTTAGAACTATGCTTTAACTATGTTTAAACTATGTGAATTGTGTAGAGGAAAGTTACAAATCAAAGAAATAATGTATTGAAGTAGAAAATTACTATAAATGTAGACTTAAGTTTTATATGTTGAGAACATGAGGGCAATGCAATATATAAGCATTGATGGTATCATATGCATGATTGTATCCTAAGATAGTTGGGGAGAATGAAGAAGAATGTGAGGACAAATGTTGTAATTTAAGTAGGGGACTAAGATAATTAGATAAGGGAAACAATGGAGTGCAATAAATGGGTCAAATGGGGCAAACGACCAAGAAAAACAAGTGGGCAGCGGGCATGACACTGCGGCGCTGAATTTTGCTAAACAAGGGAGAAACGGGCAACACGACTAGCACCGCGGAGCCGAATTTGACGCAACGGTGCCAGATCCAAAATTTTGAGAATTTTTTTTGTTTATTTTGTATTTTTTTATTATACTCTAATAATGCACTTGTTTGAGTTTTAGATGAGATTATCCTTAGATGATTTACGGGTAGTTTTGATGGTAGTGAGACAAGAAATGGTATATTATAATAAATCATTGAAAGACAGAATAGAATCATTTAAGTGAAAGGAATGCTTGATGAATGTATATGTTCTTTATCATATCAAGCAAAGGTAAATTGACATTAACCTTAGAAAGAATTTCATAAATGTTAGAAAATGATTTATCAAACTTGCTCTGCGTAAACCTTTCTAGAAAAGGGACGGGAGGATCATAAGATGGGGGTGCTTTATAGTTGACTGGATGGTCAACTACTGGAAACACTGCCTTCTTTGGATACACTTCCTCCTCTACCTTTTTCTTTCCTTTCTCCAATCCTGCAGAAACAATTGAATTATCATTTTCTTCACCAATTTTATTATCAATTACCTTTTTACTTCTTAGTGTCGTGGTTGCTTTTGCTTGCTCTAACTAGCTAGGCAACTTCCCAAGTGTGTGGCTTTGTACAACTTCTGCAATTTATCCTAACTGTGTCTCCATCTTTTTCATGGATGCCTCCATGTTATGGAATCTGGAATCAATGTTTTGAAATTTGGTTGCATTATTTTGAAACTAGGTCAATGATGCTTGAATAAAACTCTGCTTGGTTTCTTCAAGTGTATGCTTCTGTAGTTGCTGTTGAAAGGAAGTTCTAGCTTAATTCTGATTTCTATCATTGTTCCAAGAAACGTTAGGATGATTTCTCCAACCAAGATTGTAAGAATTTAAGTAAGAGTCATTTTGTGGTTGTTGGTTGCAAAAACTCATTGCATTAGCTTGCTTAGCATCACCTGCAAGATGTTCATTTGAAAGGCAAACATTAGGTGAGTGTCCTGAATTACCACAAAAATAAGAAACCCCTGTTGGGCAGGTTGTGGTTGTTTCAAGTGCACCATCATAGAGCACATTACCTTTATTTGCTTAGCTACCTCTGACATCTTCATAGATAGATTAGAGTTAGAGTTCACTTCATAAAGTCCTCTAGATCTACCTCTTACACTCTTTTGCTGAGAATTTGCTCCCAACATTTCATATAGCTCATATGTTTCTTTTGGAGTTTTTTCTCCCATGGCTTCAGCTACAACATTGTCAACCATAGCTTGTCATGGTTATCTCAATCCATCATAGAAACAAATTGGTTAAACAATTCAAGTAGATATTTATGATAAGGGCATTGAATCAAAATTTGCTTTAAATCTCTCTCATACTTCATGGAAAGCTTCACAATCCAATTGAGAGAAAGTAGCTATCTTACTTCTCAACTCTGCAGTTTTAGTATGAGAATAGAACTTACTAATAAATTTATTGTACATTGCTCCCCATGTTATTAATGAGTCAAGAGCTAATATCATGATCCATGTCTTCGCTGCATCTTTCGAAGTGTGTGGAAAACATCTCATATGTAATTGGTCTTCGGTTAGCCCCTGCAATGGAAAAGTTTGGATGGTTGCATAGAAATCATGCATAAATGTTAGCGGATCCTCTAAAGCTTTACCATGAAAAGATGGAAGCATGTTAAAATGAATATGCTTTAGTACATAATTTCTAGCATTATCATTCAATATGATGCATGAAGGTGAAATCTCTCTAGCTGAGTGTCTAAACTCTTTCATTAGCTATTGAGCTTGTTGAGCCACTTGGTTCTCCAAGTTGTCAGTCATGTGTATTTCCTCTCCTTCACTTAAACTCTCTATTTCAATTTCTACTTTGTCACCATGATCATTCAATGGAAACAGAGTTGGATTGAGAGATCTCCTTCCATTCATTCACGGTACTATAAAAGAAAGAAAGAAATAATTAAAAATAACATTATATACAAAAATAAAAGAAGGATTGTAACTAACTTAATCAAATCAATTTGGAACCATTTCTCGGCAACGGCGCCAAAAACTTGATGGTTCAAATTATAATTTCTAGCAAGTGCACGGATATATAGCATTATAGTGTGCACTGCAAGGGACGATACCACAGAGAATGACCAAACTAACTTAATTAGTTTTAGTTACTAAACTACACTATCTTTAAAAAGAATATAGTTATAACTAAATAAATAAGGTGTAATGATTGATAAATTTGCAAAAATTGGATGAAATAGTAAAAATCAATGAGTAATAATAATGTAGGGAGATTAACAAGATGCAAGGGTCTAAGGATTCGATTTCACTACTAAATGATACCCCTTTACTAGTGGAATGTTGGATTCAATGCTTCACTTGGGTTTGTTCTTTCAAATGTATGATCATTGTCGTTAAGTGTGTGTGTTTAAATCAAGTATTTTCACTCATTCCAATTACTTATGGTGCTTAATTAAGGTAAAAATCCATTAAGCTAAAAAGTTTAATTACCAAAATAAGATGCTTTAGCATATGGTATCTATCTTAACCATGCTTTGATAATCAATGTAACTCATAATATTAGTGATCAACCAATAAAATGAATCAAATCATTACAAATAACATAATGAATAAAACAAGATCATAAAGTCATTTACAAGCAACAATCCACATAATAAAGAGTATCAAATAGTGTTATACCTTCACCCTAGAAAGAGTGATTTAGTTCATAATATAATTAAAATAACCCTCTTAGACAGGATCATTATAAAAATGAAGAACACCCTCTCTTCTTCCTCTTACTTACTTGCAATCTCCTTCTTTCTCCTCAAGAAACACTAACTCCACCCCTTAGAACCCTCTCTAAAAGGTCTAGAAGGAATGTGGAAAGATGCTTGAAAAACCCTATCTCATTGCCTTAAAACCAAGAAGACAAAGCAGCAGAAAAATGGGCAGAAAACTCAGATGGTACTGGCATCGTGGATTGGAATCTGTTGAACACACAATTTGCATTGAAAATTCTTCATGACGCTGCTTGGACATTGTAAGTTGCGACTTGGAAAATGTTATCTTCATGGAATGGCACCCAAACTCTCACGCCGCTTGGATTTCCAAGCCGCGGCTTGGGAGTTGCTGCCTCCAAATTCCTTGCTTTGTTGCTCCTTTACAAGCCTTCTTCTTTTCCAATATTTGAGCTTCATCTTTTCCTTTCATTTTCTCTTCTTTTTCCATCTTCCAAACACCTAGAAAATTCAACAAATAAATATGAAATACATCTAAAAATAACAAGTATTTACAAATAACTAAGCTTGAACATATATAATGTAAGTGAATGAAATTCACTTATCACTAAGTCCACTTGGTCGTGGTAGAGTCCACAAATTTGTGGCAGAGTCCACTTGATTCGTGGTGGAGTCCACTTGGTGGTGGCTGAGTCCACTTGGTTGTGACTGAGTCCACTTGGTTATCAGCTATGACCACTTGGTTAGTGACCTCTTAGGCATTGTACCTATTAGTAGTAGACAAAATATCATGAATGACAAAGAATGATTAGTAGAGTCCTAACAGGACAATCATGGTTCTAATTGTGTTGACATCATGATAGTAGTTCCATTTGCATGTGTGAGATTATTTTCTTTATATACATTGCATTGATTATTGATTAATCACATACCTATTTACTGAGTTGCTCGAACTCACCTTGTTTTATTATGTTTTGTTTTAGTTAACAGGTCGAAAGACATAACCCAATGAGGGGTTAAAGCACAAGAGGGGGATAGCCAATGATGTTTAGAGTTCTTTATCTTTTATCATCTTTTAGAATGTATTAAAAATGAAAATTTATGAGTTATACTAATGATGTAAATAATGTAGATCTAAAAGGGTAAGAATGATGATAATGTGCATGTCATTACTTTAGCAGGATATGTATGCTGTGGGTATCTGTGGGTATAGATGATTGTATATAGGTTTAAGAAAGTAAGTTGAGAGGAGACTCTAGTCGTGGGTCCTCCTGCTACTGCCTTAATAACGCTTTAGGATGGCAGGGCATTACATTAAGTTGATATACTAATATGCATTCATTACAGGTTTCTAAATGTACATTTATGAAACTGATTGAAATGAATGAATCTCAGTTTGATATCCCTTGTTTATGAACATTATGATTTTGATGTACTAATGATGAATATAATGATGTGTGCTCAATACCTTTTTTCATATCTTTAAAAACTTCAAAGAAAATTGTCTAATGTTTGAATGTTGCCTATGACATGAATGTGCTTTCTCCATTAATGAAAATTTACTCTATCTCATGTTCATGGCTGTGCCTAATTGATGTATCCTTTTCAAGCTATATAAAAGGAAAAACACATGAAGAAAAAGAATTGTGCTTAAAGAAAGAAAAATTGTCTATTTAGAGAAAAGGAAAGAAACATTGTTTGGAAAGAATAATTGGGAAGAATGTATTGTGCTTTCTCTATTTCTACTTTATGAAACAAAAAGGGAGAGAAGAACATATTAATGAGAGTATTTTATTGCATTTAACTATCCTATCTTCTAGCTATTAAAGAGAGAACATATCCCATTCATTTGATATACCCTTTTGATGCTAACAAAAGGGGAAGGAAAGTAGAAGACTTGTTTGGAGAGACTTATGAGAAATTTAAGTTGTCATGACTTATATTTCAAGGAGAATATAGCATCATATATGTCAGGACCTTTTTATATTTATCAAACTCCAAGTGTTTATATATTTCAATTAGATAGGCGGAGTTTGCTATTGGCTCATTATCATATTCTTAAATATCACAAGTCTTCAAGTTTTGTCATCATAAAAAGGGTTAGATTGTTAGAAATATTATATATGATTTTGATGACATCCAAACTTGTCTTAGACTTGATTTATGCTAATGATGACTTTAGTTTAGAAACCTTGGAATAGAGTTAGATATGCTTGGTTTATATGTTCTTTAGTGAGTTATTATCCATATAAGCATATCAAAAATCTTAGAAATAAAGAAATTATTATATTGCATTCATCTTTGTTTATCATATTGTGATGTGTTGGATCATTTATATGTTTTTTGGTTAAAGATAAAAATATATATGCTTCATGGAGTTAACATGTTTAAGAAAGAAAGAAATTATGATTGAATGAGCTTTTATAGTGAAGAATATAATATGCAATTTAAAGTATTTATCCATACTTCACAACTTATACATATCCTAGTGGATAATCATAGTTTGATAAGTATGCCCCAAACATATATATTTTTTAATGCAAAAGAATATGTGCTTAAATGAGTTTATCTTTTCAAAATATGATTCAAATTGTTATCTATGTTCCATAACTTATGCAAATTGTATAAATATATTTTGATTTACAATAAAAAGTATCAAGTTTACAAAGTTGCAAGTGCAAAAATTTCTAAGTATAGGACCATAGCCGCTTGGAAAAGTTGCCTACGCATATTGCCTACCAATTTCAGGTAGAAGTCTCCATCTGAAACAAATGCCTAGCCACCCCAGCTGCCTGTGCATATTGCTTGGTGCGTAGGTGCTTAGCCCAGTTGCCTACGAATGAATAGCAAGGTTGGTTTGGGAGTTTTTGCAGAAATCTGATTGCAACCACATGGCCAGCCGCCTATGCCTGCTGACCTCCAGTGTTCAAAATTTTAAACATTGCAAGCGATGTAAATATTACCCAACCATTTCCAACGTTCAAGATTTTCAAAGATCTATTTAAAAGGAAGTGTTGGGATATTTCAAGTTGTTGAATAGAGGGTGATTAAGCCTAAATCTTTTTTAAATCATTTCAACCCTAGGCCAAGACCAAAAATCTTTATTTCAGTCAAGAGCTTAAATCTTCAAATCAACATCCAAGGCCTTCTTCAAATACATGAAGGGGAGATCTTCTACAATTAAGAGAGGAAATCAAAGTCTTCAAGTCTTACCTCTGCGCTCAATAAGAAGCATGTTTAAAGTGTAGATTCTTTTTATTGTATTTTCTTGTGTATTGCTGAAACTTGGTATTGGAGATCAAAGTTAAGAAGAATAACTAGTTCATTGGAGAGTGTCTCACGAACAATTTGTTATACTGTATATGCCCCCTTGAGCTAGAATTAAAAAGAGTTCTTGGTGCACTAGTTTATTCCCTCTAGAGCTGATCTAGAATATTACAGTGGCATTGTATTCAAGCCCCCTAGAGCTGGAATCTAGAAGAATATTGAGTACACTATTGTATTCCATTATAATAGATATAGTGGAACCCAAGGCACTGGAGGAAAATGCTCTTAGAAGAGTGGAGTAGAGCAATTGGCTTGGACCATTATATATCGTGTGTGCTATTTGTGTTTGCTTTAGTTTCTTGCATTACTGCTTTATCATTTATTTCATCTCAATTTGCACACAAGCAAGAAAAAGAGGGAATTTGATTAAACTGGGGTTAAGCTAGAAATTTTTATAAACCCAATTCACCCCTCCCCTCTTTGGTTAAGCCATTATAACATACTAAAGGGACCGACATCTTCTACTCTATTTGAACACAACTCCAAAATGCATTCAAGGCTCAATCTACATTGATTCTCAAGGAGTTTGAATTCTTTATTATCTCATTTATTTCTTGGTTACTTGTGTATACAAATAGCCTAAGTAAGAAGCATTAATTTGTACAAATTTTATTGCTATTTTTATTGCAAGCAAGGGGCTTGTTATTTGTTTATTTTGATTTTAGCAAGTAGGAAAGACTTGCTGAACTATAAGAGTTGGTTGGTGAGTTCTAAAACCAACTTGTGTTTGTTTCAAACACTTGTTAGTGGAACTTGAGTGCAGTAAGAGAAACTGACTCCAAGAAGTGGAGTAAGAACCTAGCTTCAGCTGAACCACTATAAAACAAACTATCTTCTATGCTTGTTTAAATTTGAATTATTTGTTTGCACAAAGTTTTAATCTCAGCCCAAATTTTTGAAAAACTCAACCCCCCCCCCCCGCCTCCCTCTTGAGCTACCTTGATACTTGACAAAAAGGGAGAGAGAATGCAATGTTATTGAGTGATTGAATGAACTTCTAGTGAGGAGTTCATGTATTGTGATTTGTTTTATGTATTAAAGTTTGAAATTTATATGTATTGATTGTGATTTTGAACCATTTGATGTATTGATTGTGATTTTGAGGTATTTGAAATTTATTATGACATTCGTGCATTAAAGTTGATTGGAATTTATGTGAGTGGAATTTTTTTAAAATTGTGATATGATTGTAATTATGGTTTAACTTTTATTTTGATGATGATAATTTTATTTAGATATGATTTGTTATGAAATAAGTTTAAGCTTAAAATTGTTATTATATTTGAGAAATGTATTTAAACTATGTGAAAAACAAGAAATGTCTTGGAAATTTTAAATTGCATATGATAATTGTGTATCAATGCTTTTGAGATAGGTTAGAAGCCATAAATAAAATTTTGAAAATATAATAGAAATGCACAAATACAAAAGGAAATGATGCTTAAACTTAAATTTTAAGCAAATTGGGAAACCACAAGTAATGAGGAAAGTACACAAGAAGTTGCCTTTTGAAACAATATTCAATATTTCATGAGTTTTAAATGCACAAACATACATGAGTGTGTATAAGTTTTGTCAATCATAAAAAAGAGGAAGATTGTAAATCCCCATTTTAATGATTAACAAAACCTTAGTGAAAATGGCATAAAAATCACAAATATAACGAGAATTATAGAGAGAAACAAAGTTAAGTGCAGAAGACAGTTGCCTAGTGCGTTTGCCTGTGACAACAACCAAATGGCAGTCGCCTGCCGATACTGCCTACGATGCCATAATCAAATAAAAGGTGCCTTAGCATATCACCTACCAACTTGATGTCTAAAGCACCTGAAAAATTGAAGGGCAACTCCAGCCACCTGCCAAACTGCTTAAGGAGTGCAACCGAGTATCCCACTTGCTTGGGATTCGCCTACCACAACGTAGCAACATGGCTTTAGAGATTTCTAGGAAAAACAATTGCAGATCATATTGAAGTTGCCTTCCATTCTGTCTGTGGATGGCAACCAATACTGTAGCAGCCTGCCAAGCGCCTATTGACTACAATGGTAAAAAAAATTGAATGTTCCAACAGATTAAATGAGCCCTAACTACCTCCAACGACTGGATTTTGAAGAAATCTATAAAAAGAATAATGAAGGAACATTAGGGTTGTTGTTGTTGCAAGCATTCATTGTATCCCAACTTTCAAATTTAGCAACTCAAACCTAAAGCCTTTACCTTCATAAATTCGACATACAAGGCTTTCGCCAACAACAAAGAGGGGAAGACTTCACTACATTAAAGTAAGCTTTCAAGGAGTATTAAAGCTTTCTTTGTGCTTTCAAAGAGGAAAACAAAAATGTAACTTCATTCTTTCCTATTTCTTTTAATTTATTTCCTTGAGTTGGTATTACAGACCAATTTAAAGAAGAACAAGTATGATTGTTAGAGTGTGTCTCACAATCAATTTGTTAAATTGAATTCGTGTTCTTTAGAGCTGAAATCTAAAAGAGTACAATAAAACTAAGTGATTATGCCTCCTATAGCTGAAATCTAAAACAATACAATGACATTAAGTGATTATGACCCCTAGAGTTAGTTAAAAGAGTGCAGTGATACTAGTTTGTATTTACAATTGAAATAATGGAACCTAAGACATAAGAATATATGCTTGAAAAAGTGAAACAGAGAAGTTATCTTTAACCATTATACATTATGTCTACTACTTGAAATTACTTGCATTTCTTGATTCTTTATACTTAATTGTAAACACTTTTAAAGAGGGATTTAGAACTACAAGGGTTTAAGTTAGAAAAAATTTCAAACCCAATTCACCATTTTCTCTTGGGTTAAGCCTAACTAAAGGGACCAACAAGAAGATGTTTATAGGTTTAGGGCTTCTCAAGGAAATTATTAGTAACGAGAGAGGGAGAGTGAGAATGTGAGAGAGGGTGAGAGGAGGGTGAGAGATCAGGCAAGGGCGAGCGCTTTTACAACGTGAAGTATGGGGAGAGAGCTCTCGGGAGAGCAAAAAAAAATGTGTAGGGAAGATGTTAGTTGTAAAATAAATAGAGATATAAAATATAGATATAGTAATTATAAATAATTAAAAACTAAATTATGATGAAAAAAAACAATAAAGAAAGATTCTCACGCTTCTTTTACCAAAAGAGGCCTGTTAGGGCTCTTGCTTCAAATCAAACGCCCTCTTCTAAAACCACTAGAGATGGGAAATGACCAAAATCTAAAATAATGGAATATGAGGAGATGGGAAATGACCAAAATCTAAAATAGTGGAATATGAGCCTTCTAGAGTGGGCCCCAGCATTTGGAGTGTTTTACTTAGGATAGACGCATTACAAAAGCCGTCAGCGTATGCGGTGGAAGCATCAGACAGCAAAGCTTTTTGTCAGGAAATGGCCAATTTCCCCCTCTGCTAACTCTTTAGTACGGCCATCTCATCAACCTTCTGACAAAATTATATGGCCAGTGAAAGCACATAAAAAGTAGACTGCAAGGAAAGAAGAACTAACGAGACAGAGAGAGCAACCCAACCCAACTCTCCAAAAGACCGCCAATCAACCCCCTCAGATGCCTTAATTGAAAATCGCCCATCTAAGCTTCGATGGCATAAGCTATTGATTTCGCCACACCACAATTTACACCAGCTGTGGGGTTGTAGGAGATAGCAAGAGAAGTAAAAATTTCTTTTCTCTTTCTCCTCCTATAAATTGAAAGGCTTCTCTCTCTGCCTCACGCACGCACATATTACGCAGCTGCATTGATTCGCTCTTGCAGTATTGAGGAAGATCAAAAGCCAAACTCGAGGAAGGAAGAAAACCAACTTCCTTTCCATCGAACATTCTCTCTCTGGGCCGTTAGCCTTACCCCTCTTCCCTTCATGTCCTTTGTGGGCTTGGAATCCACAAACCAGAAGCCTTACTGGGACTGGGAGACCAGCTCCCAAACCCTCACTACACACAATAGTAACAACCCTTTCTTTCAACCATCGATAAGCTTCTTCGATTTCTCATCTCCCTCTCTCCCTCTTCCTCCTCCTCCCTCTTTAACTCCTCATTCTCCTACCTCCGCCACCTTCAATCCCTCCACCTTCTCCCAAATTACCAATTATCCGCCTACTTTCCTCAAAAGGGAAGATGCGTCTTTCACCTTTGATGGCGGGAGTTACACCAATGGTCGCATCGGGTTGAATTTAGGTCATCGAACGTACTTCTCATCGCATGAGACCGCTGTGATTGACCGCCTTTTCAAGAGATCTCGTGGATTCTACCACACCAGTCAAGTGCCAAGGTGCCAAGCTGAAGGCTGCAAGGTTGATCTTAGCAATGCTAAGCATTACCACCGCCGGCACAAGGTATGTGAATTCCATTCCAAGGCAACTAAGGTGATGCTAGCGGGCGGATTAGAGCAGAGGTTTTGCCAGCAATGCAGCAGGTAAATTGCAATTTCCAATTTTGAATCCCTTGTTTCTTTTGTGCTTGGTGAATTCAGTTTCATCAGTATGGGATGCTGTCACTTGGGGGCAATTTAGAATTTGATAATTGAAACATTAAAAAAAAAACACGCGAATAGTGAGAGTATGAAAATTGAATATTTTAATGGGTTTTTAATTAATTAGTTCGCTTTAGGTTTTCCGTTTTTTTTTTTTAATTTGTTTGTTTTGATGAATTTCTGTATGAAAATCGAAGAGGAGAAATTGGTCTTTGAATTTTCTCTAATGTAAACCCAAGCATCGAAGTACGAAATTCGGGTACAACGGAATGATTATTG
Organism: Pouteria campechiana; assembly: GCA_036873735.1. Taxonomy (NCBI): domain Eukaryota; kingdom Viridiplantae; phylum Streptophyta; class Magnoliopsida; order Ericales; family Sapotaceae; genus Pouteria; species Pouteria campechiana. The sequence goes on from JAYJMB010018720.1 coordinate 33,632, forward strand.
TCGCTTCTTTCATGTTCCTAAAAGCTGCATTCGAATTAATTCTCATTTTTCTAACCAAAAATGGAATTTGGCTTTATAGTGCATATTTGAGTTTTCTTTTGTACAAGAGAATGAAAATTTGTCAGTGGTTATTTGGGTGCAACACGGCATTCTGTTAGGACTTCCCCAAAAACCCCAGTATGCTTTCAATGGTTTCCTCGTCTTCGTTGAGGAAGAGGTTTTCCTGATGTCGATAATTTCTAGGTTTTAAAACATGATCCGACCAAGCAATCACAATTGGTGGACGGTCCATCTGGTTCTGAATTATGTGGTACATAGGATCTGTAATCGGTTACTGAAATTTGGATCAACGGCCAGGATTTCTGGATCATGGAAATTATCATTTAACTGGATACTGGAAGCGTTTTTCTCGTCCTAGTGCAATTTTTCCGGGCAGTCGAATGCATTACTAAAGGTTTTAGGATGCATAATGCATGCACGTGATACCTTCGGTCCAAACCGTCTATCGTGTAATGTTTTTGATGGTTGGGATAATGAAGTTGAAAAATCGCTGGCCTTCGGTCGCATCAAGGCCTCCAAATAGACGAACGCAAAGAAATTAATTCTATATCCCCACGTTCATGCATAAAATTGGCAACGTATCTTCGCTATCTACCCATCAGGAATCTTTCAAGATATCATCTTTTTTGAGCGGGGCACAGAAAAAAATTGGCATTAGAGGTTAAAGAGAGTGAGAAAAAATGTAACATGAAAAATTGAAGATGGTGGAAAATGATGCAAAGAATTGAAATAAAAATTAAAAATAAAATAGATAAATAAATTTAGAAGGAGAAGAAGTAATATTTGAAAACAAAAATAGTAACAAAAAGAGCAAATTACTAGGTAAGTAAATGTTATATAAAGTACAAATAATAGAATAAAGAATGAAATAAATTAATATTTAATGTCAAAAGAGATTAGAAAAATGAATGAACTGGAGTTTTCACGTCTTGTTCTTGTTATCAGGCGACCTCTCAATAGGTGATAAGATTTTAATTACCTCAAGGTCAATTTTGATAGATGCTAAATAGGAAAAGGAAAAGAGATGAAAGGTGGCCGCAAAGAGAGTGAATAATCTGTATATTTTTTATTTTTTTTTTTGAAGGGGGCAGGGGGGGGAGGTCTTGTATTGGTCTAAATTAGCTTTCATATATATTAGTTTATTGAATTTCTAGCTATTTTACATTCATCAATTACAAAACAATCCAACATGACTTAATGCTCTGTTTGAATCCGACCTAGCTAGGTTGGCCACGGTAGCTAAACTCAATATTTGTTTGGATTGGTTTTGAACAACTAGATTTGTAAATAGATTGAAAATAAATTGGCCTGCAACCTGACCTAAATCATGCAGAGTTGTATCCTTGCTACCATAACATTCTAGGATATGAACACTAACAACGTGCTCAGCAATTAGTAGATATAAACAATAACAACATCCTCAACAATTAGTTGAATCTAAAATTCCCCCCATAAAATATGTGCTGGCGGCCATTCTAATTAACTCAGGGTTTAAAAATGGCTAGTTATCTTATTTTAACTGAAAATTTGTCAAGGGAAAAAGGCTTATTCCCAGTCGTCTAGCAGATGGAAGGGTTAATTTGGTAATGACAGAAATTGTAGAGATGTATTTAATATTTGATGAACATAGCATAATATTGTTTATTTTACTTTTCGGGGTGGATAGGTTTCATCCACTGTCTGAGTTCGACGAGGTGAAGAGAAGCTGCAGGAAGAGATTGGCCGATCACAACCGTCGACGAAGAAAACCACAGCCGCCTGGGTCTGCAGCCAAGGACGGCTCCACACCACCTTTAAAAGCTGCTCCAAATGGTACGGACAACAGCGAGGCGGCAGCAACACGGGCAACAAAAGAAACAAGAGGTTCGTCACTGCCTTTATCCGCTCCTCTCTTACCACCCTGTTTTTTCTTTTTTGCTCTTTTCAAAGACCTTTACTGAATCTTGACCGTCTACATGCTAGAGTTTCCTGTTGTATGGTGGAAAACCCTGGTAGTTATCGAAGCTGTCCATCTGTGGGTCCCACTCTAGAAATGGCACTTTGGTTTGTGAAAGCAAAATAGCTTTTAAATAAATGAATGATCAATGGAGACAAAGGCATGCAGACCATGCCACAATGTTGAAATGCCAAACATGTGACTTCGAACTGTTACGTCATCATAATATAATTGTGTTACAAGAAAATTTAATATGTTAGTAATTTAAGAATATTAACTTAGTTTACGACATTTTTGGAGTAGGATTTTAGAGAAGACCCACTCATTTTTACGGAATAAAATCATTTGGAAAGAATAAATTCTGATGTAAGAAATGATGCTTTAAATATATAGAAGTTTTGTGTTACCAACTTCACGGAAAGGATTTTGCAATTTATGAAAATTTTATTTCTAAAGCTAAAATTCACCTAGCTCTTTTAAAAATTAGGAAAGCAGCTTTTCCGTATAACCTCTGTTTTTTTTTTCCGTTAATTTATCTGGCTAGTCCACGGTGAAATTTGGAAGATTAAACTTCTAAAAGATAAATGGGGTTACTAGGATAATATATGTAAAATACATCTGGCAAATGTGGCATTAATGCTTGCTTAAACCATAAACTAGAAAAAGTGTGCCACGGCCCATGAGTCAATTTTGGAAAATATTCAAACTCAAGCCGTAAGAGACCCGTTTAAGCTTTGGACAAAGCTGATTTTTTGTGTTAACAGAATCTCTAATAATTTGCGTTTTGATTAATAGGTTTGACCAAGCATGCTAACCACCGTTGGTGCCATTATTTAGCAGATTTGGATACTAAATTAACCTAAGATTGCGCAACCTGACGAGCAATGGATTTTACATTGCGGCTCAAGAATATGATTATTATGGCTTCGATTGCGTTGGATTGACTATGCTTTTACTAGCTGCTATGGCAAAGATTTTCTTACGAATGTGCTTTCTGAACAGTTTAGCCAACCTGCATGGTGGCCCAAAACGGTTCAGCGGCTAGGCACTTGTGTGTCTTAGTGGGAACTATATACATTGGAAGGGCTACTTGGATGATCCTCATTAGGATAGAAAAGATGAGGATGGAAGGTGGAAATAAAAAGGGAAAAAAAATATATCTTAAGCTTAACAATGCTCCTATATCCCACGCGCCACTACAGCATTCATAGAACGACTTATTTGGTGTCAATCCTTGTTCACGTGTTGGAAAGAAGCGTTGTAATTGTAAGCCTGAATTTATTGAGGCCTTGTTTTCTATTAAAAAGCTTTTGAGTAAAAGTTATTTAATGGAATAGAATGTGCAATAATTATGTTTTGAAGTATAAATAGCTTTTTTTATTAAAAATATTATATTTTATTAGCTTTTAAAAAGAAAATTTACAAAAGAATCTTGAACTGTCTAAAAACTTAAAAAGAAAGATTTTTGACCTTTTCAATGTTAGAAGCTAAAATCAGTTTTATATGTCAAGAATTTTCCTTCTCGAGTTCATAAGCCAAACATGCCCTGAGGTCAATGTATCTTCATGGAAATTAATGGAAACCATCCTCGTTAAATTGTGTTGAGCTTAGACTTGAATTTGGGTGCCAATAATGGGCTTTCCTTGATTTGGCCCATTCTTTTAAATTTGTAATAAGGGAATTTGTGAAACCATTGATAACCCCCATGCACCTCTCATAAAAATGTAGTCGGCTGTAAATCCTCGAGTGGTTATTGACTGCAGAGATAGCGAAGAATATTGTGGATGAAAAGAATTGAGGTATTTGAGCTATAAAAAGTGTGTTCTCAATTTGTAGTTCTGCACATCAGACTATGAGATTTAAGAATGAGAAGCAATTATTAAACTGGAAGATTTTATTCTACATAAAGATAAATTTAGTAACATTAAATATTCGTTAATATAATCCAACATTGATATTCGAAGAAAATTATTGTTTCTTGGCTTTAAAATCGGTCATGTGGAATTTAAAAGTACTTCCCTCAAAATCCACATGTTAATGGTAACTTTTTATACAAATACACCATTGCTAAGGAATTTTACAGGCATTATTAATAATTTTTAGAAAATTTTCGGTAGAGTCTTATGTGGAGTGATATCCAAAACCCCAAAAAGTTTGGATGATGAAACTTGAAAATCACTTATTTCCTCATAGATTAAATTTTCATTTAAAAATGTATGTAGTTGCATTGTGCTTGTGATAAGCTTTCCAATGGCTTGTGGTGAATATTTTTGGCTAAACAACAGAGATGGCAAAACGAGTCTAGTTACGCCTTTATGGCTGCCAAAGATGGTCCTGTTGGACTTTTTGGACTATGTTATAGGCCTCAAGAGCTATACTAGGCTAATGGGCCTAGTTTAAATTGCTGTTGGCTTGGTGAGTCCTGGCTAGGGCACTTTAGCCTTGTTGGAACTTAACAAGGTAGGCAATTGGATCCTGCTAGACTCTGGGCCTTGGAGCTATATACTAGGCTAGGGGACCTTTCGAGAAACAACTTTTTGATGGCTCAGTAAGACTATACTATTGGGTTTAGACTTGTTAGACTCAGCAGGCTAGGCCGTTGCTAGACCTGCATGCCTTTATGGTGGATCTTGGCCAATGGATATTTTTATGGGCAATTCGAGTGGGCAAACTTGTTTACATATAAGTTCTTAATGAATTATGTGGCTTAAATTAACGAATCAATCTGTGGTTTATGTATGCTCCAGATTAATTTACTGGGGGCCTTATGCACTTTAGACTAGTTAAGAGATCTTTGAAATTAGAATGGATTATGTGGCTTAAGCCAATGCGCCTTAATATCGAGACTAGACTTATTAGAAATACCTCCGTGGGTCATGTGTTTTTGCTGGATATTGGGTAGAATATGAGTTTTAAGTGGGATTATGGGCCTATTTGTGTTAAGCCGAGCTTCGGCGTCTGACTTTGATGGGCTATATGATCCTTGGATCATAGGCTCCATGCAAGATATGAGTCATGGGCAAGACAGGCTAATTGTTGTGATGTATATCAGAGCCCATCGTTAATGTGTATTAAGCCATGATTTGAGTTTGGGTCCACACAAATTGTGTTTTAAGCGAGTCGGATTTGGGCTAGCGGTTTAAATAAAAAGCATAGTTATACTTATTAAGTAGTAAACCCTTAAGCTCTTACAAGAAAAAGTATCTCCTTTACCAATTAAGGTACTTCATGTTTTTATTCAGTAGTCTTGAAATATATTTTTCCTTTTATATTAAGATTTGTTATACATGTTTCTTAGCAAATTTAAATCATTGAAGTAAATATGCATGCATATACATCTTATTTATATCACTAAGAATTAGCCTATAATGATTAATACAAGTTTCCTTATTTAATTTTATATATTGTGAATGAATACATAATATTATGTTTACATTCATGATTTTTATGTATCGTGATATCTTTAATGGAGTGGAAATTCATAAGCTGATAGAATTCAAAGAAGTCCTCACTTAAAACTAAACCTATGTATGATTGAACTAAATTAATGAGGATTAAATATTTATGATATGAATAATGATTAGGAGTGCATCAAACTTTTAATTCTATATCTTATATTGGATTATTATTATTGTTTTAGTTAATTTGTTATAGCAAAATATTTATGCATACACTATTGCAAAAGCTACATATGTCTTTATATAAGTTGTTAATGCTTACGTTAACTTCAAAAATATTAGTATTGGAGTCGATTTTAAATATGACAACATATTTTAATTGAAATTTCAAATATGAGCACAAAGTTTCAAGAATATCTTATATGATAATAAAGTTTAAAAACATTTTTAACTATGACAAAGCTGTCAAATCAACTGCAATGGCCATTTAAAATTTCTTAACTTGCTTAAACTATCCCTAGATAATCAAAAAGATATTTTCCCAATCCCATGACCTAAGCCCATTTGCCCTCAACAGAGAAGTCGCACCTTCTTTCCGCAATCAAAGTCCATTCGTCGTTTAATCACCAATGCTGATGAGAGCAACAACCCTCGCCACAGCAAAGTTTCTTCTCCGAATCTAATTACTAACAGTTTTTTTCTCTGAAATTTTCAAACTGATCTATTTTCTACTTCAACCAATTTTTTATAATGCCTATTATGTTAATCCTAGTGAAACAATGTTACAGAGGAAGAATAGGAGGAATGGGTTATCAAAGAGACAAAGATAACTATGTAAAGTTGTAGTTGTTTTGAATAGGCATCTTTCACCACAGTGGATTGGTGGTAGACTTACCCCACTTTCATTATAGAAATAGAAGGCTTGAGTTGAACCTGCTCCTATGAGTTGGAAAATTATAACTACTGATTATATTCATTTCTTTATTTTGGCATTTCAACTATCAAGCTTCTTTATTCTTATTATCAAGTCCTCTTCTTGTAAGGTAATTTTTTTTCTGACCTAATGACTTTTATTAACAATAGCAATAGCTAATCTTCTCGTGAATCCCATTCAAGTATTGAGATTTCTCCAACTCATCTTGCAATTGCATTAGCTAAGAGACCTAAGTAAAAAATAAGTCCTGAAGGATGAGATTCCTCTTAACTTTTAGAAATGTTTGAAAACTTCTAAACTTTCTTCAAAGACAAACATTGATGAATATGTAGAATCAGGTCATCTATGATGAATCCCATCGCTCCTTGCTCTACATGTGTGCTTTGTTGCAACACTCCCATCATTTAAATTTCAGATTGTACAAGATAATCTTATGTGTAAGTTCAAGGAGTATCTTACTATTTAAAGAATGTAGATCACTCTGAAAGATAGGCTTGACAATACTTTTGCAACTAAGGTGAAAAGGCTCACTATCAAGTTTAATACTTATAAGAAGTGCTAGAACCATGATGTAAACTGACATCTTAAAAACATATTAAATGTTATAAGAGAGTTCAAATTGACAAGATGAGCTCTCAATCAATTATAGTAGGTACAATCAATGATTTAGTCCTTTTTTAGCAGTTGGAAATATTTGAAGGTGGATAAGATAAAATGAAAAATATCAAAAAAAAGTTATGATATTATTTATCACTTAGAGGAGAAAGATGATCTTCTAGATAAGCCTATATTAGATAAAGTCTACTTCTGATGGGCTTTAGGCTCAAACTACGAAGGGAAGAAAAATAAACTAATGAGGGAGTCCAAGAAGGCAAATATCAATTGACATTAGAAAAAAGAATGTAGTGGTAAAAAATTAACGCCAAGATATGTGGTAGTTTCATGATACTTTCCATTAATTATAATTGTATAATGTATATAATGATTATTATTTTTCTTTGTTTGTATCTCTTAGTAGTTTAAATATTAACGTAAATATACTGTATATTAAATTAGCCCATGTTAGGTAAGAAAAGATAAATAAATTAGCTAGATAAGGCTTGTTAGGCCAACTCACTAAAACTTTTGCTTACTTGTGAGCATCATTTAGTTAGAAAAGCAATTAGGAAACTATTTAGTAAAAAAGATAGAGTAGGATTATCATTGTAATTAATCTACTAGTATCCATGATCCAACAAATATCTCATCTCTCATCACATTAGTAGATAATTATATATTTTTTGGGTTTATTTTACTTTATCTCCCGTAAGCTAGAAGCATTTGATTGCCTTAAACAATATAAGTATGATTAAGAATTAATTGAACTAAATAATTAGAACTTTGAGAACTAACTAAGAACGCAAGTATTTGTCAAAATAGTTTTAAAAACTTTATCATGAAAATAGTACACAATTCTTATAGCTTCGCAATAAAATAGTGATGCAAACAAAGAAAATGAAATTATATTAGCAATGGTTAAAAATAATCCAAATAAGCCCCATTTATTACTTATTTAAAAATGTTCAAAAATGCCCTCTAATCTTATTTTTCTTACACTAGAATGGGTCTTAGTATAAACTTTCTTATATGATAACTATTAATTCTACCATCTAGCCATAGTAAAATGAATATAATTCTTTATTTACATTATGTTATACTTGGGAATGAGGAAAAGAGATGAGAAAAAAAAAATAAAATGGAAAAGTGGAGAAAAAGCAAGGGAAAAGACATTATATAATAAGGGCAATGATTAGAAATAAATTAAATAAAAATAAAATAAGTAGGCTTTTTTTATAAAAAGATGGTAATAATGATTAAAAATATAGATAATAATGAAAAAAAGTAAGGTCATTAGATAGTAAAGATTTTAAATCCGATCAAAAGCTATGAAAAAGAGGAAAACTTTTCCACCCGTTTTTTCCTTTTTACTAAACATACCCTAAATATCATAGTTTTCATTTGCTAATTCGCATTCACTGTGAGGCTCACCACATCCAATGGTTTAGACTATCCCATAGCCTACATTCATTGCACCAAATTCGATCATGAATCTTTACAGAAATCTCTTCTTTGCGCCCAGCAGCATCCTCACCGCTCCCACTACTCATCACGAAAGTTGACCGTGATCAGCGGCTACAGCAACATTTTGAGCAGAAGGTCATGTTTCCCGAGGCCCGGCTATGGGGGCGCCCAGCACTGTCACTTGGTGGTGGTGTAGGAGCGTTTGAAATGCCAACAAATGATCCCCACCAGCAGCATTTCTCTGGATTCTATGAAGGCAATTGTAGCAACGATCACCATCAATTGCTGTATTCAAGCTCGAATGATGCGACCTCCGAGCAAAGCCATCAGTCACACCTGGAGTTGCATAGTTTGCTGCGGCTAGGCCATGCAATGTTTGAAGTACAGATCCTATGAGAAAACTTCCAACGCCCGGTGCAGGGAGGGAGGGGGTGAGAAGGTAGCTTTGCGTTACGAAAAGAAAAAATAAATCTTATTTTCAGTAGAAGAATCGAAAATGGGTTATATTATGTTATAATCTGAACCGTTCAATTTGTAGTTCCACCTTAGTTAGGCCTTTGAGGATTGTATCGTGAAACATTATAGAAAGAAATTTTGATGGTTTGGCACACTGGATGATATGCAGGTACAGTCAAACTATCTACATGGGTTCCCAGCTAAACTGTCGAAATTAGGGAGCCCAGTATAGTAAGTATTATGAAGGAAGACCATACGTTGTGGACATTTATTTGAAGCTAGCCGATATGATATTCGACGTCCCATCTTAAATTTACTAGCCAACTAGAATGATTTTCCCAACTTGATTACATTTAAAATTGAAAATCATCCATACCTTAGGCTATGGCTATTTGACGTCTTTAAAGTGGCTGTTGAATTTTAATATGATATGCCGCGTAATGCACCCATCTCTGTTACATTATATATATATAAATATATATATATATATATATTTAGGTTTTCCATCCCAGCTCCGAGCTGGAACACTAACCAATCCGGCTACTCAATCAAGGGAAGTAGTGTCATCCCCTACGATCCTTAGCCAAAGTAGACC
>JAYJMB010018730.1:0-43071 GCA_036873735.1 Pouteria campechiana
TACATTCACCAAAAATCCATAAACATTAGTCCTTAACCAAACACAAGATAACTACTATCCCCCATCCAAAACACACATGCTCAGAATCAACCATGAGATATATTCCATATCCCCATCCATGCATCCAACAAACAGAGAAGATAGCCTACTTACCTTATAAATTACCCAATTGTTTATCTCACCAAGCTCCATAGCTTTTCATTTTGCTCCATTGTCCATCATTTCCAAGCATGACATCCTCCCATGGCCAAGAATCCAAGCTCATAGCTCCAAGTGGCTCACTCCATTTGAAGGAAATTAGAAAATCTTCCTTTCTCCCCCATTTAATGGCTAAAACTCAGATATAAATACTAAATTAAGCAAATGGCTAGCTAGGTAAGATGATTTCCTAGCTAAAATGGCAAGAGACTAAGTAGAAAAGTGGCTAGGGTAATAGCTTGAAGCATGGGAGAAAGAAATGGGATGAAAATGAATGCAAAATGGAGTGAAGAGGGGCTTAAAATGTTGGTTCGCTACCACTCGGTAGTATCCTGCCACCCCAGCTGCATGCCACCCTAGCCGCCTTCACCCCAGCCTCCTGTCAATGGACAAAAACCGCAGCTGCTTTCCGCAGCCGCCTGCCCCACCTCCTACTAGGAGCATTTTTAGTGCGCTGGCTATACCTTTCTCATATGAACTTTAAATTAAGTGATTCTTATTCCATTGGACAAATAATTTCAAAGGATATAACTTTCATGTTGACAACATTTTCCAAATCATTCCACAATAATGTCAAATTTTTAATTAAAGTGGCCCATCATGTTATTTTTAGAAGTTTTCAGCATCTAGAGTAGTTTCAATATATTAATCATAACTTTTTTATTTTATATTAAAATAATATAATTATTTATTTGTTACAAAAATAATTTCAAGATCTATAAATTTTATTATAAATACTTTATCTAAATCATTCAAATTTTATGTCAAAATTTGGATACAAATGACAACATTCACATTTTCATCTTTTTCACCATATCTCATCATATATAAAAAAAAAATTTCCCTTCATTTTCAACAATAATCCACAATTTAATATCATCAAGTGTTATATTAGGGATAGTGGGTACCCCTTAGATTAAAATACTTGGTATTTTACTTATGATGCGAAGTATAATGGTAAGGGATAGAGGATATCCCATTTGTTGTGAATAAGTATATTTGGATCATGTGATATATTCTTTGTTATTGACATGTCTACATGTTTTTGGAACAATGAGGATCATGGTCTCCATAACTAATTGTATTTGAATGTCATTGGATTGATGATTGAGCCTCATAGCTGTGTATTAAGGATGTGATTACTTGTTAGAGATTATTCATGTTTTAGATTAAAATAAGCTATTATGAATTGGCTATTGATATCTTTTATTTCTGCCTACTTATTAAGTTGCTCAGACTCACACCTTCTTATTTAAATTTTTAGTGGATAGGTCAAGTAAGGGAGCTATGGAAGATGTTATTTAAGTCTGTGGTTTTCATTATGTTTATAGAAATTGAAATTTGTATTTATTCAAAATTATAATAACTTATTAGAGATGTATTCTTTTATGTAAAAGATAAGTGTATTGGCATGTCATAATAGTACATATGTATGATATGGAAATAGATTATGTTATTGCCATCATGGGGCGACACAGGTTCTGAGCTATGTGTAGGTTGGGCTAGTTTAATCATTTATGACTTAATTTATAATCGTTGAAATTTTAGTTTTATTCATGTTTAGAAATTGCACAGGTTTAAATTCATAAAATTTAGGGCAAACTCTATTGAATTTTTAGTAAAGAATGAGGAAATTATGGAGAAAAAGAGGAATGATATCATTCTGCATAGGCCCCAATTGAGAAAAATCTACAGGATGGCCAAAACATATAGGATAGGGGTGAGAAGCATTACAGTTGGTATCAGAGCGTAATGACTTATCTGTGTGATAAGTCTTGCTCATCTATGTGAGAACACTAAGCCCATAACCATTCTGGCAATGGTTGTTGGAAGTAATAGAAAATGACATGCCAATATAAGTTTATGAACTCATGAGAAATATGGAAGAACATTAGAAGTATGTTGAAGGCATGAGTTAGGGAAAAGAGGCACTTAGAATTTGATATAAATGTTATTTGGTATGAATGTTATTCATATAATTGGTTATTATATGGTATAGGTGATATTGATATGAAATGAGTATGATAATGCTGTGACAACACAAAGATGATTTAATTATGTATATAATTAATGATATGTAACTATTATGATCAAAGTAGCGCACTAAAGCATGGTGATGCTTATATGTATCTTGTTTGAATGTTTAAATTGTTATTGCTTAATAGGGTATGTGAATTGAAATAATGAAACTGTACAATTTCATGAATAACTATTGGTAATTGAATTTAGTTTAGTTTGTTTAATTGATTTCTGTTGGAATCATCGGATTAATTTGGTTAAAATAGTTGTGTGAACCTTGCTGGCTAATTGATTACGTTGATTGGATAATTCATGTTATGGACAAAACTTTTAATATACATGTTTAGCTGATAACTTCTATAATGAAATATATGTCTGTAACAGCCCGCCTAGGGCCTATGCTTTTTTACTATCTTTTATCCTGGAGAAGGGTTCTATCGAAAATTAGATAGTCTCCCTTGAAAGATAAGGGTTTCTGCACCTATACAACATTCTATATTTCATTCTCACATCACATCACTATCACAATTAACACAACAAACACCCATACTAACAAGAATCATAAGGTAAGCCGCATTGTAATGACAAGGCACAACCAGACCTACAAGAAAAATGTATAGGTATAATCCACATAATGACATGCTAATATACCTATATCATACTTACCCAATACATCTTAAGAATTGAAACCTTTCTAATTACAAATTTATACACAATAGATGTCATATCCACATATGAGTTCCAAACTCTAATTCACTCATACGTCATAGAGGTTGTCCCCTACTCTCAGTCATGAGTGCCAACCCCCAGTTGGGCTCCATCGTCTGGCCTGTCAACTGAAAATAGTAACAAAATGGTGTGAGTCCAGGTAAACTCAGTAAGTGGGCAAAGCGGAAAACTATAAGGAAATAGTCAAAAGGAAGAGCATGCTCAAATACATATACTTAATCCAAGCAATGTTATAAATCCACGGTATGCTAAATGTCATGACAATGAAACATGCAACCATGCCCACAATACACATGTCTTCGTTTATATAACCTCGCTCACTCAGGTCAGACATATCTCCAAATACATCATTACCATTGAGTCATACTCATAACCAAGACTCATGTACAATGACATCATTATGATATCCTCATCATGACACATACTTTATCAATGCATCATTTGAGGACTTACTAAAGACAAAGAAATCACTCTCCCCCTCTTCAATGTGCAAATGGTCCATCCCTAATCCCCGGCTAGAAGCCTGCCAAGTCCACCTCCTACAGTGTTGAGAATTCACCACCGTGCAAAGTCCTAAGAGTGCCCCACCCTCATCGCTCCATAGGGATGACAACAGGTTCACTAATACTAACCACATCTACTGAGGAATTTGAGTGTATCAAACTCACAACTACAATTCAGCATCACTTAAGTATCCTGCCATGCCAATCTCAACATATCACTATCACAGGCCATCAAGGCCAACATCTAGCCACACGGGCTCCATATGCCACATAAGCAACCAATCAGCCACATAGGCAACCATTTAGCCACATAGGCTATACATGCTAAATAGGCAGCATATAACATATATCTACTCATATAACTCAACCACATGCATGCCAATACTATACTCAACTTATGTCAAATGGCCAAAAACTGAATCACAATATAATATAATAAAAGCTCAAATCATGATATAATATGCATGCGATCAAATCTAAACATAAAATGGTTTTGTAATTTTAATTACACTGCATTCAAACCAAGTATTGATAAAATTTGATGTCCGTATGCCAGTACACAAGATCATGTCCAATCATGCACGAATTCGAGAAAAACCTACTTACCTCAATTCTTCACAAATCCCTATTTCTTCCTTCTATGCCAAGCAACCAAAATAATCCACTTTTTCAATCAAGACTCAATCCTACATTCATCATAATGTATTAAATTGTTTATGTGCTACAATTTGCAAATTAATATACCTTTCATTATCACCACCTTAACCAAGTTTAATTCTAAGATTTTCAATTCTCATTCACTAATTCAATGTTTCTACACTTTTTACATCATCTTTCAAGGTAATAATCATTCTAATTATCATGTTTCTTAATTTACAATTTGGTAATTTCATTATTTGCAAAACAGTTTTTAACTTTTGCATAATTGTCTTCCCATTGATAAATTCTCATACATGATTCATCCTAGTCAAGTTTCCATATGATTCTACTTCATTATTGACATGAATAATACCTTAATCATCAATAATCATTTATAACATGTTCCACATGATCTCCATAAAGTAAACAACCCTTAACTTCATGATTTTCAATTTAATATTTCATGCCAATATAAATCTACATTAATCTTATCATATATAACACATAAATCATTGTTAAATTCATGGATTACATTCACCACATCTTCAACTAAGTAAACAGCCCTAGTTTTCACATATTTGATGAAATAAATTATGGTTTTTCATTCTAATATTATTTCCTCTTAATGTTTCATGAATTTCTAATTCAAAACATTTTAATTCAACCCTTTTTTCTAGGGTTCAATGACACCTACGAATTTCATCTTCAATGTAACCCTAATTGCATAAATTCCTAATTAATTTCCCCCAGCATCATAAAGCTCTTGTAAATCGTGACTTCCCATGTTAAAAGTAAATCAAAACATCATATTTAAATTCACCTTTCACATTGGAAAATACGAGAATATTGCTGCCTACTTGATATATTGATTGATTAATGAAAACCTTGCTACTCACTTGGATTAGATGAAGGAGAAATTATTGAATGATGAATATGGTTTCTGATTGACGTTGTGATTGAGGAAGTAATCAAACTATTTGCATTGAGTAGAAGGGGAGGAAACAGAGGGTTTGCATTGGGATTTTTAGGCAGCCACATGTACGCATATCCCTATTAGGAAGGCAACTAGTGACATCACAACCATGCCTAAGGTTTCAACATATTGCATGTAGATTGCATGACCAATTTAGAAGTTTGCTTGCGTGCAAACTCTCATGGGATTAACGTATCTAGTGTGATTAGAAATTTCAGCACCAGTGTTGCTCTGTTTCACACATATTCACCAAATGGGTGAATTTTCCCAACCAATTCATTTTCTTATTTTCTTCCACACACTCATATGTTTACTCTATTTCCTCAATCTGAGTTGTGAGATGATTCTTACATAACAAGACGATCAATTTAAGCCCAATATTGTATAGCAAAATATATCAACTGCATAACTTTAAATCTCAACCATTAAACACCTATTCTTCAATACATAATTATTTTACATTCATTCTTTCCAAAATTTAAATACAATATTCATAAAAATAACATTAATAAGATCAACAGGTCAAACTTACTAACGTAACTTTTATTTTAATCAAATCTCCCCATTTAATTTGCTCAAGTTCCAAATTCACATTCAAACTCCATCTCATACTAATATTAGAATTTTGGGCAGCTATCATCTTAATTCTCCACCTATATCGTATCTGATATAAACTATTTTTTTGTACAATTAAATAATCACATTCAACAGCTATATAATCACTTTTAATCATACAAAAATTAGGCAACAATTTGATAATCAATTAACATTCAAGATTTTCATAAGAATCCAATTTTTAACTAATACACATGTTATTGTAATAAATGTCACTTGTCTCAAATATTTGGTACATATGGGGGCTGATTCATCAAAAGTCATAAACACAAAAGTTGTAGCCTTTATTTTGAATTTTCCAATGAATTAAAAACCACTAAATTCTGATTTCTCATGAAAATGTTATAGCCAAAACACTACAACCATTACCAATTCAAGAGGTGTTACTTTTTGGGACCCACAACTCAAACTATAGGATTAATTAGGAAATTTAATCAACATGAATGTTATACTCCTTGTAATTATCAGAACAATGCAAAATAAATCACCCAAGTGTAACTTGTACGAAGAAGTTATGGTAAAAATACTAAAACTGCTCTAGAAGAATAAAAATTTTGGAAATCGCATTAAATTTCCTAATTTACATCATTAATCACTATGTTTAAACATCATGTTAATCACCCTAGATCATGCTAAAATTAAATAGTAATTTGACACCAATCAATGCGCAAAAATTCAACAACATATAACTCATGTTTCATGTAAAAAATTTGGGAGCAAGTTGATATATTTTGTCCACATTGATTGAGCATCAATTTGACATGATTTCCTAACAATCCTCATGATAGAAAAATAGCACCATTAAACAATTCTCATGATAGAAAAATAGCACCATTATTTCATAATAAAATTATTTATTAACTCAAATCTTGGGATATTACAATGTCACTTTGAAGGCTCCTGGATGAATTTGTGATTATTATTGATCAGTATGAAGTATAGTATGCTTATATTTTCTTGAATAACTTTGCTTGTGAAACTTTTGATTGAATAAATTGTTATTGAAAATGATGAATTGGCACAATTCTGTATGTTGATTAATGTTGTTGATATGGCTTAGTTGATTTGCTTTGTGAAGATACAAGAAATGTTATAATATGATTCAAATGATATAAAGGTTAATGACTTAAGTATGACCAATTTATGTAATTGGATTTAGTGTCGTAATTTGGTATAACTTGAAATTTAGCAGATTAATTGATACATGCTTGGATTGGGATGCATACTTGAATTTGGATATTGGTTGTAATACAATTGTTATGTAATTGAGAATTGGATGCATGCTTGGATTAAAGATGTGTATGGACTAAAGTTCAAATGCATGCTTGGGATGGATATTAGTGGAAATATACTTGTAATGTAATTGAGTTTGGATACCTATTTTGATAATTAATTGATATTGAATCTTGCTATGGGTTATGAGTTCACTGATTGAATTGCTTTGATTGTGTATGTGTGGTGATAGGATGATTGGCGTTTTGTATGGTGCCTGGATGGCCCGGAGATGTGCATATTGTGGAGGTTTGGTTTAAGTTTGGTTTTTTGAATAAATTTTAGCCATTTGGTTATTTAGTAAGTTTGGATATTTGGCTATTGGATTGAGGTTGGACATTTGGTTATTTGGTTGAGATTTGGATAATTGTCTATTTGAATAAGGTTTGGAAATTTGATTATTTGATTGAGGCTTGAATGCATGCTTGAGGTTCATGCTTGTATTTGAATGCCTCTTGGAACAGGATTGATAGGTAATTGAGATTTAGACGCCTGCCAGAATATCATTTGTGTAAATTTAGGTTTAGATGCCTACTAGAATGGCTCCTTTGGATATTTGGAATCCTGCCCATGAAAGGGCTTTGTTTGATGATGCCACCAGTGATGGCGAAGAGGCTTGATCAACTTATTGTGTGGGACTCCTTTGCTTATTTCGTAGGTGTGTGTGGAGAACTTGTGATGTCTGGGTTACAATAACGGAGGAATACCATGTGATCATGGATTTTGCAACATCTGTATTAGGGATAGACCTAAACACACCCAAGTCATAATATAGTTAAGTCCCTTTGGTTAGTGGCTGAGTCCACTTTGATTATGGCTAATGCCATTTGGTTGTAGCTCTATCCACTTGGATTGTGGTTGTGTCCACTTGGTTTGTGGCTGAGTCTACTTAGTTCGTAGCCTCCCAAGCATGGTACTGATTGGTAGCAGGCAAGATACAACAGATGTCTAAGAATGAAAAAACATTTTTGTTACTGCTTGTATTAGCCTCATGATAGTAATTTCATTTGCATGTATGAGATCAATTTGGTGATAGATAGATGATGGGACATATGTGGATGGTAGTATAGAATGAGATTACATAGCCTAAATTGTGAGATAGTATGCATCATAAGTATGAAATTGAAGTTGTATTGTCATTGTTTTGTACTATTGTATTGATATTAGTATATAATATGATGTAGCATGTTATGAAATTGCTATGCTTTGGACTTATTGAAATTGTATCTATTGATACCCTGTGCAACCGAAGGATGCTTTGTGCTAAAATAGTATGTAAATGACATGTAAGAATGAGTTTGGATTAGATTATATAAGCCCACATTATGAGTTTAAGTGTATGACATAAATATTTGAGTATTATTGCATGTTTGTGATATGTAGCATGTGTAATTGTGAATGATTATGTGAAATCATGTTTGTGTATAATTATGTGGAATTATTCCCATATTTGAGATCATGTATGTTAATGGTAAATTGTGAGTAAAATTTTTAGGTTGCATAAGCCAAGTCATTTATTGTATGATCAAGATAGATGATCAGTAAGAGACAACTTGCTTAGTGTATCCTATGGATATGGATCCGCAAGGTGTGAAATAATCCAAATGCATTAAATTGCAATTTTGATGAACTGATGAGAACTAAACAATACTTAAAGTTTCAAAGATGAAACTTTTTATAAGGAGGGTAGTCTGTAACACCCAGGGTGTGGAAAATCAAGAAAAAGTTTGTCAAAATATATATTTGGGCATTATGAGATGATTTGAGGGCTAGGTATACAAATTGTATTCAAAATTTGATATGAATTAAGGGACCTTGGGAGAAAAAGTTTGGGATGAGTTAAGCTATTGGTTTATGGATGATAAATTGATATTATCTCTAGCATTTGAGGGTGATTAATATGTACTTTCATGTAAAATGATTATGCTAATATGTCATTATTAATGAGGGATTAAATACATGACAGAAAATAAGGCATAAAATGAAGAAATCATGAACAAAATGGAGGGAGCAGCATGAGTGCCGCGACGGCCAAATGAGAGTCATGACATCTGGCGTTCAGCAAGTGAGCACTATGGCATTTGGCATCCAGTAGGCGAGCACTGCGGCAGCCAAATGAGTGCCGCAACATCTGTTTGTCTATGATGCACTGAACCACCAAAATCCTGACTTTTTAAGGGTTGTTTCAACCCATTTCAATTCATTTTTCTTTCTTCTTTCTTCCCTACACCCAATCCTTCTTTCCCAACTACCAAGTGCTATAAAAGTTGGTAATTTTAGCTAGAAAATCACTATGTTTACCTATGAATGTAAGAATTTATGTCTTTAAACTGGAGTTCTAGTTGTGTTGATGAGGGAAGAAGGTGGAAATTGGTGGTTGTGGAAACCCATGGTGGGTTCTTGAAGATTTGGGATTGGATTCATGCTTTAGAATGGAAGCCATGCTTTGATTTCACGATAAGTTGGTTTTTCCCCATTAATTTACAATTTTTGCTTGATTAGGTTTTGGTAAATTCCTAAACAGTAACTTTTGGGAGAAATTGATATGAATCATTATGTAACTCATGGGAAAATGATTAATTGATTGATTGTGATGGTTTTGGGAGGATTTGGACCTAAGGAAACCAATGATGTTCCTGTCCATGAATTGGACAACAGTAAATAGAACTGTAAATGGAGAATTTGGTTTATAATGAGTTTATGCAACAATGTAAATTAATTAAAAGTTTGATTAACTTGATAATAAGATAGACTTAATGTGAATTGAGTTATAAAGTTACTGTATGTAATTGGAAGTGGAATTTAGTTATTACATTTAATGTGTAATTGCTAGTTAAGCAATGCATGCTTTATGTTTAATGAATTGCTTCAATAAGAAACAAAGTGAAATTGAATATGTGATGTATATGATGTATTTAGGGCAAATTGTGTAAATAGGAAGCTATGGAACTTAATGAATTATGGAATTTGAAGACTTATGAAGTAAGTAGGCCCCTTTTCTGGTTGAATGTATGGGGATTTGCCCCTTTGTTTGAATCTGGGCTTGTATGTTTTGGTTAGGAATATTGAGTATCCCATATTTGTTTACGATTGATATTATTTGGTTTAGTAGGGATACTGGGTACCCTTTGGATTAAAATACTTGGTGTTTTACTTATGACATAAAGTATAATGGTAGGGGATAGAGGATATCCTATACACCATGCACTTTACACTCCACATGGCCAACAACATGGGTGTTGTAGTGCCCAACAATGTTTCCAGCTTATAATTTTCAACTTCTTTCTAACTCTTGTTGCATCAATCCTTTGCCTCCTTTATACATTGTTTTGTCTCCACTTTTCTTCAACTTCTATTGACCAATAAATAACACACAAACACACATAAGATCCACACAAAAA
Organism: Pouteria campechiana; assembly: GCA_036873735.1. Classification (NCBI taxonomy): domain Eukaryota; kingdom Viridiplantae; phylum Streptophyta; class Magnoliopsida; order Ericales; family Sapotaceae; genus Pouteria; species Pouteria campechiana. The sequence continues at coordinate 10,350 of JAYJMB010018730.1, forward strand.
TCTTAAGAAAAAATCAAATAATAAGCTCAAAAGATACCTAATATAAGTGAATAGAATTCACTTGTCAACCATTGTCATAGAATTGACTCACACTCAGTGGGTAATATTTTAATCCTTTTACAAGCAAAACATTTGAAATAGTACTAGACTATCGTTAGTTAACCTTACCAATCCCAATCACTCTAACTTTACCATTGTCCCCAAAGGTTACTATTTCACAATTTTTAGCTTTAAGCTTTGTAAATAGCTCCCTTTCCCCTGTCATCTTCCTTGAGCAACCACTATCAATATACCACATGCTACTACTTGTGGCTCTCTAGCACAGCAGCATAGATAAGGTTAAACTTTAAGTTTTGGTACCCATTTGGGAATGGGTACACTTGGGTTAGTGGCAAAAAAATTCAGTGCCCATTGCTTCCTAGGTGCCATTAGTCTCTTGTGTGGTGCATGTGGTGCATTTACAATATTTGCAATAGCCTTAGGTTCCCAAAACAAGTTTTGTTTGGATCCTTGTTTTCTTCTAGAATCTTGTCTCCTTTTTTTATGACTTTGTCCACATTTCTTCTTTGATTTCATTTTCATTAAGGTGGATGTTAAGGTTTTTCAAAGCGCATTGTTCTCAGCCTTGACATGCTTAAGTTCTTTAAGGTACATTAGTTAACCTTGAGCTTAGTATTCTCTTCTTTTAACTTGGAGCATTCATTAGTCATTCTATCCAACTCCTTTTTGGTCTCCTTATTCTTGGTTTCAATGCTTTGAATTCAAAGTATAATTCATCAAGTAATTCTTCAAGTTCAGGAGTTTGGAGTTCAAGATTTACCTCATCTTCATGGATAGTCATGAAGCTAATGTTTGTATAAAGATCTTCTTGATTCCTTCCTTTTAGAATTAGAGTGCTAATCTAGGCTTCCTATTCTTCTTCGACCTCACTTGAACTCTCATTTATCATATTTTTCAGCATCTCCCAAGCAACCATAACTTTCTTCTTCTTGAATCTTTTGTTACTTTTGTTTTTATTGCAAGTGTTTTTCTTCTTCTCGTTGTCAAAGTATGAATTGTACTTCTTCTTCTGCTAATCTCCTTGATTCTTGTCTGGTTTAGGGCAATCAAATTTGATGTGCCCTAGCTTGCTGTAATAATAGCAAATGGGAGTTTGCTTCTTTCTATTGTTGTTCTTGAAGTTGTTTGAGTGATTTACAAACTTCATCTTTCTTAGCATGGTTTTGAATCTTCTTATGATCATTGCAATATCATCATCTTCTTCACCACCCATGGATGCCTCTCCTTAAGAGTCTTCATCCTCAAATTATGCTCTTAGTGCTATAGTTCTCTTTCCTTTTGGATCTTCTAGAGCTTTCTACTTCATTAGGACTTCAGGGATCCCATGACATCCTCCATAGTCATTTGTCCAAGTCCTTTACTTCCTGGATGGCAATTACTTTAGGCATCCATTGCTTAGGTAGGGATCTCAAAATCTTCTTGACAAATTTGGATATGTCATATTTTCACCAAGGCTCTTTAGGCCATTAATGATCTTCTCAAACCTGTCAAATATGTGAGAAATATTTTCTGAATCCTTCATAGTGAAGGACTCATACTCTGGCACAATAATATTGATTTTGGTCTACTTGCCCTTATTTGTTTCTTCATGTGCTACTTGTAGTTTGTCCCAAATTTCATTTACAAAGTCACATGAGGAGATCTTTTCAAATTAAAAGGGGCAAAGAGCATAGTAGAGGCAATTCTTTGCCTTTGCATCATGTTCTACTTTGACAATGTCCTCAGGAGTATACTTATCTTTGGTATTTGGGACTATTTTTCCATTTTTGATAGTTAGCTATAATTGGTAATCTATGACTATTAAAAAGTTCTACATCCTCATCTTCCAAGACCCATAATTGGTTCCATCAAAGAATGGGTGTCAAGGGGTGGATTGTTTCTTTATAGCTATATTGTGGAATAAACTGGCCATTATGGGATCACAAGTTAAAATTACTAGTAACAAAGGTTAATAAGTGAAGTCTACTATGATACCAATTGTTAATCCCTTACTAATGGTAGCTCAAGAGGGAAGGTGAATTGAGCTTTCAAAAACTTTGGCCAAATTTAAAATAATTTATGCTAAGAAGGAATGGAAATATAATACAACACAATAGATAGCTTATTTTTCTAGTGGTTCAGCCCAAGTAGGGTTCCTACTCCACTTCTTTGAGACAATCTCTTTATCTATCTAATGTTCCATTAACACAATCCATTTCACATGTTGGTTCTCTTGAGGTCACCTACAAAATCTTACAATCCTAGCAAGTCATTCTTACTTGTTGAATCCAACTTACAAATACTATAAGCCCCTTGCTTGCAGAAATAAGACGATAAATGAATTGCACAAAATGAAATGCTTCTTACTCAGGCAAGTGTGCACACAGTTAATGAACAAGTAAATAATATAATCAATGAGAAATAGAAATTCAAACTCCCGAAATGTTGATGATGATTTGAGCTTTGAATGCTTGATCAGAGTTCAGCGCTATGAGAGTTTGAAACTTGGAAGAAAACTTGAATGCTTATAAATGCTTTCTTAAATTCACTATTTATATGCTTTGGAAGGTAATATGGTCATTGCTACTGATGGTTCAACTTATAACACCTCGCAAGTGCACGAGTGTATAGCAGTACAGTGTGCATAAGCAAGGGTCCATCCCGCAGAGAACGACAAACTAATTTAATTAAATTAAGTTACTAAATAAAACTAAATTTCAAAAGATAGATTGTTGGTTTGAACTAATAAGAATAATAAACTAAAGAGATAATCAGAATTCTAGAACTATAGAATGATATAGGATAAGTCTCAATTGGCAAAGGTCTAAGGTTCAGATTTCACCACTTCATGACTCTCCTTGCTATTTGGATATTGGATTCAATGCTTGGTTGGATTCTTTCTTTTTATGATATGATTATTATCGTTTAGTTTGTGGGTTTAAATCAAGCTCTTCCACTCATTCCAATTACCCATGGTTTGTAGTATAACTGAGGTGAAAACCCATTACGATCAAGAACTATGAACCAAGTAGAATGGTTATGCGTTAGGTGTGTGCCTTAACCTTCTACTCTTCTTGTTCAAGGAAGCTCATGGTTGTGTACTAGGTGTGCACCTTAACCATGCATAAACAATCAATAAGATTTATGAAATTGGTGATCAAACAATCACACAAATCAAAAGATTAAAATAAAACTCATGAATAAAAACAAAGAATTGTATTAAATAATCAATAATCCAAATAACAAAGTTCATAAAAAAGGGCTACATCTTCACCCTAGAAAGCTAGAATTAGTTCATAAAGAAAATAAAAGATACTCCCTTCATGAAGAACATCACACTACAATTAGCTTTCTTGAATCCCTTTGCTCTTCTCAAATCTCCTTCTTTTCTCCTCAAAAATCCTCTCAGTAGTCTCTAAGAAAAACCCTAGACTCCTCCCTAAAAGACTCCTAAAAACTACTAAAAACAAGGCTTAAAACCATAGCTTTTTTGCAACTTAAAATAATATTAAAAAAAATAATTTGCGGTTTGATCAGCTGCTGGCGCCAACACACTGATCATTCTGCCCCCCTTGCTGCTTCAACTCCGCTCCTTTGCTGCTTCGTTTGCCTTCCGCCATTGCTTTGTTACTCCATATTTACTTGCTTTCTCTCCTTATCTCCACTCTTCCAATAACCTAAACACACAATAAAAATATATGAAATTGACATCAAACTAATTAAAGATTGCATGGAATTAGGCTTGAAAATACAAAATATAAGTAACTGAAATTCACTCTTCAAATACCCCCAAACTTAAATCCTTTCTTGTCCTCAAGCAAAATTAGCAACTAAAATAGTGAAACAATTAGAATTACCTCTCTCTCAAGTAATCAAACACATGCCAGACAAATTACACATGTACACATAATTTAGAATTTAGTCAAAATACTTCCACATAATTACATGAAACTCATACTTTATCAATCCTGTCATGAAATAAAAATTGTGGATGTGTGTGCTATGTCACTCTTTTGCTCCATGCATACTTGTCAACTGACAATATGTGAACTAATGATTCTAATGATTTTCACATGACAAATCATAAGCTTTTCATAATACCTCTCCACTAATGTAGACCACTCTTATTCACTTGGATCAATAGGTCTTAGTTAAGCTTGTAATGGGGCCTTTGGTTTAGCTAACAAAGAAATGAAGCAAAGATCAACAAAATAAGAGACATAATAAACTTACACAAGATTGTTCACTCTCTTAACTTTTATTGGAATTCTCTCTATTTTTCCTTAATTCTAGGCTATATTACTATCACACCCCCAAACTTGTTTTCTTTTCAATTTCTGGGATGTGATCCCCCCTATTCAAAATATAATTCTTTGCTTCACTTGTTTCTCTTTTGTCCCTTGTTTTCTTTCTATATCATGGCACCCCATACTTATCTTCTTTTGCTTCATTCTTACCTATCAACAACCATAAGCATAAAATATGTCTCTTAATAGGTAACACATGGTTTTTTAGGTGAAATAGGTTTGGATAATGAGGCTAAACAAAAAAATTTGATTGGTGGTTTTTCACATGCCTTGAACATGTCATTCTTTCATAAAGCTCAATGGGGACACTAGTGATAGGATTATACTATGTTAGCTTCAAAGGCTCAAACTGATCAAAGAATGCCTAAATCACTTACAAGTAAATATGTAGTCTAGGATTTCACCTTGAGGGATACTCAAACAAGTTCTAACATGTTTGTTGCAATCAAAATAAGTCAATGAATTCACACTATTGTCAGCTAATTTGTATACACTTTGCATGATTATGACATCATGTGCATGAAAATTTCCACAATCATGGGGAAGGAAGAATTTAGTATAAGAATTAGTAGATCACAAGGAATAACTATCTTTCTTTCTAAATTTATGCAATGGTAATAAAAAACTCAGCATGCTACTGATTAATAAGAGAGAAATATGCTAATTAATTTCAACACATTAGCACCAAATTGCTCTTAGAATCAAATCCTGATAGTCATCAAGTAAATCTCACAACAACTAACTCAACAGACTCAAGCTCAAACAAAACACTCCAAACAAAGCACTCTAAATAAAACACACAACTACTCTCCGACACTTGAACCAAACATTGTCCTCAATGTAAAAATAAAACAATAGAACCGAGGACTACCCTGAAAAATGTCAGACTACTCATTAGAGGAGGCATCTGACTCATGATTATCAACTGGTGGATGGAATGGTTCACAAATCAGAAGAGTGGGAAAGACAACGGAGCTTGCATCTTGAAAAAAATTTACGGTTCTAAAACATGGACTGCATTGCCATAGCATGATCCATCAAGAAGTTAATCTGAATTATTGTCCATTGTTGCCAATGCTCATTGGAACCCCGCTTGTCTAAAATTTGGTGTTAGAGACTAGCTAGTGTGGGTGTACTACTCTGTGAATGTCTTGAGCGTCTCTATTGGGAAGAACCTGGGGTGATGGATGATGACCCAAATCTTTTGCTTGAACCATTAGTCCATTCTAATTATTCCATAACTGCATCATCTATGAGATGGAGAGGTGGTTGGATTTCCTCTTGTGGTTTGACACAAACACTCGCCATGAGGCACAGTTGACAAATTAGTGAAGGATGGTCAAGGCTGCTTGTCAACCTTCCGGTCAGAAAAGAAGTAATGAAATTCTCTATCACCCTCCCCACATCAATAAGCAATCATGTTATGAAAGCAATATTCAGTAGAGCTCTTTCTTTGGTAACATCCAAAACATGGTTAAAAGGCATCAATTTAGCAGAAATAAAATAGTGTCATGCTCATGGGATTGCTCTTAACTGACCTTGTGGAAAGCTGATTACTCTTTCATGTTGCATCTTCCATCTGTTGCCTATCCTGGCCAAATGAGTGATGACTGCATCAAAATCAGGACCATCCGCAAGCTATGCAGTATAGTCATCCGCTTCAATATCTTCCAACCAAAACAGCGGTTGATAGAAGACCTATCAAATGAAACCAGCTTCCCTCTCACTAGAATTCTCCTCTCATTGGGATCCACCGAATATTGTACTCTAGCATTGGTGTAGAATTCTCTCACCAATGAAATCACAGCTAGCTCAGGTTGAGCTATGAATCTTTACCACTGCCATTGCATGGTGTTGTTTTGGATGTTATACCAAGTTGTTTCAATTGCCTCTCTCGTGTATCCCTTCACGATTTACAATGGTGGTGATGTATAGTTGTTCTGCATGTTCATTGAAAAAAGTGGGCTCAAACTCTGCCGTCCATCTCGTAGATGGTCTAGAAGGTGTAGGTCTTCGTGGAGGCATACTGATAAACCATGAAAACAAAGAACACTTGAAGCACAATATGATAAGTAATCAAAAGTTAGCAAATCCCAAATCACACCAAAGCACTTCACTGCTACACTAAAACCATATAAACATCTAAGCATACTCAATTAAGCTTCTTCTCAATGCAACTTTCTCCTTAGGCATTACAACAAACATCTAGCAAGCATCTCATTCAACCTAATTTCAAGGCATCTTTCAAACATGACAACACTCTCATAAACAAATCATGAAGCATCGGGAATGGAAACTCAACAATTTAGAAGCCAAACATTCCATTAAACACTAGGAGCTCAATTGGAAAGTCACCCCACAAGCCATATTCATAGATTCAAAACCGTGCATATGCACATACATAATGAGTTCAAAATGAACCTTCATAGATTATACTCCAAACCCTTCAAGATATGGACAAATTCACTTCACAATCCCACAAACATCACACCATTCTAAGCATATATATATATATATATCCACACACATCATAGCACAATTTCCACCTTGAAAATCAACATAACATTCTATCAAACATTTCATTGAACACCTAACATGCAATTTGAAAAACCAACCTTTCCACCATAAAATTCCATCTTCTTCTCTTGAAAATCATAATAAAAGATTAAGAAAGGATCAATGAGGTATCAAAGAATGGATTTTGCCATTAAAATTAACACACCCATCTCTCAAGCAATTTATCAAACAACTCATGTGCAACATGAAAACCCACCTTAAAATCATAGAAACCCATCTTCTTCTTTGGAAATAACAAAAGATGAGTAAGAAGAATGCATTGAAAAAAAAAGGAGTGGATTTCACCTTTGTTTCTTCTAGTCTCAAGTCTCTTTGAGAACCTAACTTGGGAAGAATTGTAGAAGAAGAGGTGGAGTAGAGATTTGGTAATTAGAGAGATGGAAGAGGATTGGTGTTTTGGGGAGATTTATGGAGTAAGATAAGTGGTGAAATTGGAGGGGATTGATGTGGGGAAGAAAGGGTTGAAGTGTGAAGAAGAAAAGGGGGAAATAAGGGATTTTGGGTTTAGAGAGAGGAAGGGAAAGGGGCTAGGCATGAGTGGGAAGAGAGGGGGGGTTAAGGGGCGCTAGGCATTAGCAGCACTATTTGCTGCCTGCTTTGGCTTCCCCTCTCTTCCAGCACCTTGTGATGATTTTTTGCTTTGAAACTTCATGTTCTTTGCTTCCCTTCTTCAAAAATTTGATGCATCACTTTGATTTGGTCCACAATTCTATCACTTGCATCATGTGATCTTTGCTTTCAATCTTTACTAGCTTTGCATCTAATTCCCTTGCTTCAATGTTTTCAACCTGTCAAAGATACAGAAGAGCAATTTATTCAATGCAAATAAGAAAAATTCTAAGTATAACTTAAGCAAACTACCATAATACTAACCTATCTACTAAAGCAACAAATCAACTTTTCCTATTAACTAAAATTAACTGCAAGAAAATAAAAGCTCAAAAGCTTGGGTTGCCTCCCAAGAAGCGTTTTATTTAACATTTAGGCAAGACAACTTTGCTTTTAACTGATTTCCAAGAGGAGTTTTTGCCTACTCAGGCTAACTAAGCAACTATCCAAGTTTGTGTCCTTGCACTACTTCAGCAACTTGACCTAGCTGTGTTTCCATCTTTTTCACAGAAGCCTATATGTTGTTCAGTCTTGAATACACGTGCTGAAACCTTATGTCATTAGTTTGAAATTAATTTTGCGTTGCTTGCATGAAATTTTGCAAGATTTCTTTTAGACTAGGCTTTGACTTTGTTTACTGAAAAAAAGATCTAGCTTGATTCTGGTTGAGCTCATTGCTCCAAGTGAAGTTAGGATGATTTCTCCATCCTAGATTATAGGAATTTGAGTATGGATCATTCCTTGATCGCTATTAGTTGTAGAAATTTAGTACATTAGCCTACTTAGCATCTCTTGTAAAGTGTTCTTGGGAAGGGCAAACATTATGTGTATGACCAGATATACCACAAAAGGAACAAACCTTTGTTGAGGTAAGCTATGGTTGCTTCATGCTTGCCACTTGTAACACCTATGGTGTTGAACTTTGGGGAAAATTTTTCACATTTTAGTAAAATGAGGAATTGAGATGATACACGGTATTTTATAAAGAAATTTGTTATGAAAAACTAAATTGAACAAAGAGAATGTCTTCATTAGTAGTTTCGAGTGAAAAAAACTAAAGTGGTGATTTTGAGTAAAGTCATGTATATGACTTGAATGACCAACATAGCATGATTATTATGTATAATGTGATGTGTATGAGATATTGAATCAAATTTTGGAAAAACTAAATTGAACAAAGAGAATGTCTTCATTGGTAGTTTTGAGTGAAAAAAACTAAAGTGGTGATTTTGAGTAAAGTCATGTATATGACTTGAATGACCAACATAGCATGATTATTATGTATAATGTGATGTGTATGAGATATTGAATCAAAATTTTGAGATAATTTTAGAATTTTGAACTATTAAGTTGAAGGTTATGTAAAGAGAACTAAAATAGTGAAATTGAGCAAAGGCACAATTATGATCTATATGAATGACCTAATATGATTACCATAGATATTGTGATGTGTGGAGAATCTTGGTTTAAGACTTGGGTGTAATTTGGAATGGAATTTGAACGTGAAGTCATTTATAGCAGAAAATTCAAAGAAAAATCGGTTAAAAAGAACTAACAAGGAGAATTTGGGAAAAAGCATATTTATGATCAATATGAATGGCCTAAGATAGTTATTATGTGTATTATAATGTGTGTGAAACATTAGTTTGAGTTTTGGATGTATTTTGGAATGAAAATGGCCTATGAAGTTATTTACGACAGAAAAAGGTCGGTAAAAATAACTGAATAGGCGATTTTTGATAATTAACCTCAAATGAGGTAGTGAATGGTATGAACAAGTCTCAATTCATGTATGTGATGTGTGGTAATTATTGGAAAATTTGAAATGTTTTATGTAAAAAGGGGGCTATGGTGATTTTTCATAAGTGTAAATGTTGAATTTGAAAAAGGGTTCATTGTGATTGATTTTTGACATGGATAATGGACTATTTTGAAAAAAATTTCAACAAGAAAGTTGTTGAAATCACTCAATTCCAATGTCATATGAGGAAGTTATGTCTAAAACGCCAAAACTATTCTAGATTATTGAAAAATAACGAGATGAATGAGATGGGTCAAATTTATTAAAACTGTTGAAATATTTAGGGGCTTACTTGGGAATAATTTTTTAACATTAAAGTTGTAGCCCTTGAAGTTATCTTTACAATGCCTTAAAAATTAGGTCATTTGGACATCGTATGTAAAAGCTATGCTCAAGTTACTAACGTTGTGTTGGGACAAAATTTCATTGCCGCAGCAAGGCTTTTTTGTACAGAGGCAAGCCTCCAGAAAACGAAATTTGGGTCGATTTTTCCATGCTGTGGTATGGAATTTAACGCCGCAGCATGGGTCATTGTTTTATGCAAGACAATGACTTTTTCAGCCATTTTTCTATCCTTTTTCTTCTCTAGTCCTTTCCATTCTTTCTCCACTTTTGCCCTAGCCCCATTATACTTGATTTCTAGCCATTTAAGCTAGGAAATCATCTTGCCTAGCTAGATAAACTTGTGATTTTTCATTTAAACCAAAATTTCAACTATTCAAACTGTGAAAAATGAAAGAAAATGGAAGAAACGTCGATTTTCCACCAAATGGAAAGAGCCATATGGAGTTGGGAGCTTCATCATTCATTTGGGGAGGATGGCTACGCTTGTAAGCGAAGGTAAGCTCAATCTCCTAACCAAATCTCAGATTTCAAATTTTTAGGGTTTTGAAAAATGGAATTTTGGGCTTACATTGATATATGTGCTTATAAATTCATGGAGAATGAGTTAATGCAATGATTATAATGATTTAGCATGTGAAATTGCTAAAATTGCTAAGCTGAGGGTTTTTGTGACTAGTGAAAATTGGGAATTTTTTTAATTTTTCTTAAATTAATCATGGGGTAAATGTTAATGGCATGATTTATATATTTAAAGGGTTTAAATGATGTATAATAAGATATAGTGGCATGTCATTGGAATTTATTTATGAATTTATAGAAGAGGATATAATTCCCCTTAGATGTGTTGCCATCATAATTCAGTGAGATTTAGGGTTATGGGTATGTGGTATATTTTAGAATGTATATTAGTGTTTTATTTTATTTAATGAATAATTGTACAGGTTTGGATAGCCCCATTTTCAGGGGAGACTCCGTCCAATTTTTGGTAAAATTAAGCCAATTAGAAAATGGGATTCGATCACCCCACCCTAAAAGTGGACAATTCGAGGTGAAATACAGTGTAAAATGATAAGTCACCCCTCGGAAGGCGAGGCATGATGCCACCATAGAACACAATGACTTCATTTGTCTAGCCATCTCTGACACTGCATAGATAACTCTGTATTAGAACTTACTTCATATATACCTCTAGACTTACCTCTCATACTTTTATGTTGAGAGTTGGCTCCTAACATCTCATATAACTCATATGTCTCCTCTGGATTCTTCTCTACCATGGCTCCCCCTGCAGCATTATCAACCATGGCTCGACATGGTTGTGTTAGTCCATCCTAGAAAAATTGATTAAGCAATTTTAATAGATATCAATGATGAGGGCATTGAATCAATATGGCGGTGCCAACACGCTAATCGGTCTGCCCCCCTTGCTGCTTCAGCTCTACTCCTTTGCTACTTCATTTGCCTTCCGTCACTGCTTTATTACTCCATATTTGCTTTCTTTCTCTCCTTGTCTCCACTCTTCCAATAACCTAAACACACAATAAAAATATGTGAAATTGACATCAAATTAATTAAAGATTGCATGGAATTAGGCTTGAAAATACAAAATATAAGTAATTAGAATTCACTCATCAGCTACATTCTTGGAAACTTTTTTACCATTTTAGATTGCGTATTTTTCACTCAAAAAGAATTTTTCAATGAGCACTCTTTAAACCTTTGAAATTTAACTTCAGACCTCTGAATGTTGGGTGGTGTTTTTAGTTATCGTTACTACATTAATTTTAAGAGTTCTTAAACTCTCTTTCTTACCTTTGAACTCTGCTTGATAGGTAGAGTGCATTTCAATAAGGCTTTTTAGACCTTTGAAGATTTATTTCCTTCCTCTAAAATTTCTTCTGAAGACTAACATCTTCAACTACCACAAATGGCTAGCTTTTTAGACTTCTAAAGCTAAAGTCTTTCCTCTAAAGGATCCTCTAAAATATTTCCACATTCTCAACTAGGTTCTAGATGGTCTTTCAAACCACTGAAGCTTGGGGTCCTTCCTGTTAGTCCCTAAAAGAAAGGCAAATACCCAAGAGGGGAGGGGTGAATTGAAAATTTAAAACTTTTTCTTAACCCCTTTGAAATATGACATCCCTCTAGCAAGCAAGGCAATCAAACAATAACCATGCTAAGAAGTAAGATACAAAGATTTCTATAGTAGTTCGGGCAACCGTCCCTATTTTACTCTTCCAAGCACACTTTCCTCTTAGTTTCTTAGGCTCTACTATCTCACTATAGTAGAAATACAATAATGCTCCTAGCACTCTTCTAGATTCTAACTCTAGGGGGCATAAACCAGTGCTCCTAGTACTCTTCTAGATTTCAGCTCTAAGGGGCATAAACTAGATAGCTCTTGTCTATACTCAAACAGTCATAGCTCTTCTTAAGCCTGGTCAATACTTACTAACTTAAGGCAACTATAGAGATAAAAGGATGTGAAATTTTAAGCACACTTTACAATATTTCACTATAAGCTCAGAGGAAGAATTTGAAGCTTCGAATGCAAAGGTAAATGAATTTCCAAGAAAGTAGTTGGAGGCCTTTCAGAAATGATGCAGAAGGATTAAGTATGAAGGCTCTCAATTTTGTTGAAGGATGAATGAAGGTTATAGCTCTGAACATAATAAGCAATCAATATTTCTTCTTCTTAAGGTTGTATCTTTCATCCAGCTTTACTCCATTTATATTTGCTTTGAATTCCAGTTGTTGGTCGTAGGTGACCTCCATTAATTATAGACAACCATTCTGCTTAGCTCTTTTCAAATTGTCATCTCATTAATTAATTATCATTAGTTGGAATGCCTACAGCTCCGTTCTTGCCTTGAGTGAGAAGATGGATTTCTGCTTTGGGCATGCATAAGGCAAGGAAGTGTCTACAGCTCTATCTATTTCACATTTTTAGGAAGAAAGCATTAAGTTTGGGCAAATTCTATCGATTCAATTTGTCTTGCACTTCATTTCATATATCCAAAGTAAATTTCGGACAAACCCTCTAAATCATTACTTTGTCTGAAGTTAACTTCAAACATGTTTCCTTTAGCCATTATTGATCGGATGAAGTTTGTTATAACATGTAGGATGTTAAATTTTGGGTATTTTAGATGCCAGAACACATTATAGTCATCTTCAATATAATTATAATGATGAATCGAGGTAAAAAAATTTGCTTTGAAATGAAATAATTCAAGCATATATGAATTGCATATACATGAAATGTACTTGTACAAGTTAAAGCATATACTAATGGTTATATGATTCAATTCTCAATTATTTGAGGCATAATTTTTATGCATTTTATGTCCTTAATATGTAGGAAAATCATGGCCCAAAAAGGTATGAGGAGAAAGGAGCCCAAGTGGAGAGAGAAAACCATGCTGAAAAATCAAGCAAAAAGGGAGAAAAAATGGAAGCAATGGCTTGGGCACCATGACACCTAAATCTGGCCCTATGGCACCACTGTACAAAATGGGTAGAATGATGTCCAGCGGTTCGAGAGCAGTGGCGCCCAAATCTGGTGTTGCGGCACCATTCGATGAGTAAGTCGGTGGGTCAGCTTTTTAAAGTCGTTCCACTCTGTTTTCTTCATTTTCCATTTTGTATTCCGTATTCCCACACTCAAACCCTTGCCCTAGCTTCCTTTATGCCCTAAATTCTTGTCCCTTTTGCTAGAAAATAAGAAGATTTAGATGGATAATCACTTAAGCAAGCATCCAAGTTGGGGTTTTAACCGCTTGGACGGTGAAGAAAGGAAAGAAAATGAATTTTCTGCAATTAGAAGAAATTATCTAGAGTTTTGAGCAAGAATTTTTGTTCATGGGTGGAAGTCACACTCGAATTCCATGGTAAGCTTGTTTTCCCCACTTGATTTTGTGTTTTTTGGCATAGCTAGGGTTTTGTGAATACTGATTTTTGGGGAAATGACATGAATCATGGTTTGATTAATGGGGAAAATAATTAATGCATTGATTATCATGTTTTTGACAGTGATTTTGGGGAAATGACAAGAATTGTAGTTTGATTCATGGGAAAAATAATTAATGTATTGATTATCATGTTTTTTAAGTGATTTGGACATGAGAAATTTGACTATGGACAATGATCTAATTAGGGGTTGGAAAAGTGCTTTTGAATATAAAGTATCTAAGTAGTAAACTGATGGAATTAAGGGTTTAATTAACTTATGATTGAGGTTAAATCCCTATTAATTAAATTGTATAATATCTATATGTTGTTAGGCATAAAATTCCTTTGGTGCACTTGTTGAAACATTGCAATTTAAGTGATGCTTATCACATGTTTGATGACATGTTTTCAATAGGGAAGTGATGTCATTGATTACTCATATTGTAAACTAAAATTTGCTATGAGAGAGGCATTAACACAGTGTATTTAGTATATGGAATACATGATCAGGGAGTAATTAAAGGGGAATTCAAATTTGACAGCCCTATGACTAAAGAGAGAGTGCAGCTATGCACTCCGAGTATCTAGAAATGTTGTATATAATTGTATTGCAATGAGAATTGCCTTTATATGGGAAGTTAAGCAAAGTAAATTGAATATATGTGATATATATAGGATCATTGAGCATGGATGAGAAATTAAGGAACTGATGAGGATTGAAGAACTGGCTCTTCATGCAGATAAGTAGTCTCTGTTTTGAATATATCGCTGGATGGGGATAGCAGATATCTTATGTTTTGCACGGGTATATGTGAATTGAATGGGAATTGTGGATATCCCATTTATTGTATACAGGTATGTTTAATTATGATTTGAATTATTTACTACTTGTATGTCTACATGTATGAATCAATTGTTTGATGCAATGGGTGCCTAGTTGGAAATAATTAGTATTCCCTGAGTATATTTTATGGGAGTGAATGAATACATGGATGAAGGGATCATATGTATTCCCTAATATGTCTATGGATGGGAATTTTGAATATCCCAACAGCATTAGATTCCATGATAGCATATAGGGATTGTGTTATGCTGATATGACATAGTTATTATTTGATACATGGTGACTGAATGGCATAGAAGTTATGTGCCCAGAGTGGCATATGTATGATTAATATATGTTGTGCTTGAATGGCACTATTTTGATATGAAGTGCCTACATGGCACAATGATGGTATGAGACATTAGAATGGCCTAAACTTGTTAGACTATGTTTGGTTTGTGATATGTAATATGGTAGAATGATATAAAATGTTTATTGACATGATGAGAACTTGAACCTCATGAATATGTTCCCAGGATCACTTTATGATATATGTATTCATGTCTAATTACGAACATGCTGCTTCTATTTTCCTATTATTTTCTATTCAGCCTACTTAGTTTGCCCTAACTCACGCCTTCTTATTATATGTTTTTAGCTAGCAGGTCAAGTGATAAAGCCAACGAAAGGTTGGTGCTAGAAGGCAAGGCCAGAGGATGTTATTTATTTTGAATTCAGAAATTAGGATTAGAATCCCTTCTGTGTATTCATGATTAAATTTAAAAGATTTTAATTATTGTATAATGATGTAAATGTAATGGCATGTCATAATAGTGGTAAATGTGTATGATATTGAAATGGATTAAGTATTATTCTAGTCATGTTTATTGTCATCACAGGGCGACTCAGGTTCTGGAAAGCTGTGGGTAAGTTGGGCTAGTTTAGTGATTTATAGTTTTATTTTATAATTATGAAAATCAAAGTTTTATAGATGATTCATGCATGTATAGGTTTAAATATCTATAATTCAGGAAAAACTTTATCAAATTTTTGGCAGAATTCTACCTTAGAAATGGGTAAATTATGGGTTAATGTGGAAGCACATAGGCCCCTAGGTGGGGCATGACATTTGCTTGTTCTGCTTTGTCTTGTGCTTCATCCCATTTACCCAAAGTAAGTTTTGGACAAACTTACTAAACTCTTACTTTGTCTGAAGCTTTTCTGTCTTTTGCATTTATCCGGGGTTTCAGCCTTAAGTCTTCTGATGAAGTTACTCTTCATTCTAGTTTGCACATAGCCTCTTGTATTTGTCTGTGGCATCTACCTTGAAGCTTCGGACAAGCTTCTACTTCACCCTACTTTGTCCATGATTGATTTGGGTGAGCTTCAAGTTGTGGATGAATAGAATTTTGATTGCAACTTTGTTTTTGCCTTTTGTCCAAGTAGTCAATATGACATACTTTGGATAGGTCCTTATGGCATGGAAGATCAATCTGCTACTTCATCTTTGTCTTGAGTCTTTCATTTTTCTGATGCATTTGACTATCAACAAGCTTCGAAGCTCCTAATTTCTTCTTCTATTTCTTCTAAAGTGTTAAACTTCATTTACATATATTTTTTTTGCTTCTGTAACCTGTTTTTGCATACTTAAACACTTGAAAAATATTCATTAGTACAACTTAATCAAGTTTTTTTTATCATCAAAACTATACATTTACACTAATACTTCCTATGAACTTATCCTCTAAAATTTCTAAAATTGTTTCTTACTTCAAAAATGCTCTTTAGACCTCTGACCTTTCCTCTAAAGTTGTCTTCGAAGTTTTCAAACTTCATTTTTAATTTCATGCAACCTCTAAAATGTCCTCTAAAGTCTTCAGATTCTTATGAAATGACTTTTGAACTTCTTTAGCTTGTTTTCGAGGTTAACTTCATGCTTCTAAAACTTCCTCTAAAGTTTAGAATCTATATTTCCTAAGCATTTAGTAGTTTTTCTTCCTATGAAACTTAGAATGTGATGTGTTCAGACTTCTTGTAAGTTGTGTTTCATCCCAAATCATTGTAACTTTATCTCCTTGGTGAGTTTTTCTATTTTATCAATTTGTTTCTGCAACACTTTGAAAAATAACTTGTTATTACTATAAATTTTAACTCACATATTTACTCATCATCAAAACTTGGCTATTACTTCATGTTCATAATAAAAAAAAGCTAGTTAAGGGATTAGACTTAACACTCTATAGCTTTCCTTGTGGAATATGATCATTGCAAAGATCACAACAGACCTTTGTGGAACTCCTCTATGGAGTTGTGCATTTCCTTTGTCATCATGACTCGAAACACCCAACCAGGTAGTGAGTGTGATAGACCTCTATCACCCTAAGGTCTCCTCTATTGATCCTAAGCTTCGAAATGAACGTGACAACATCTCCTCAGTGGGACTCCTCTATCACTCAAAATTTTGGGAAAACTTTATTATCTTAAGTTCAAGTCATAAACAAGTTTTGTTGTCATCAAAACTACACACCTAGACTCAACATTCTCCCCTTTTTGATGATGACATGTGACAATAAAAAAAACATGCTAGTGAACGATCCCCCTATTTATCTTATTCAATGAGCCTTGGGTATTTGTTTCATAATCCAGATTTTCAATGGTTCAATTCAATATTTCATAAAAAAGTTAAAAAGTTTAGTTCTCCCCCTCTTTATGTCATTTTCCCTCAAATTAAAAATAAGTCATAACATTCTCCTTCTTTTTGTCATAATTAAAAAGGTCTAAGGGGTGAGATATTGAAATTTTTAACTTTTGAGATGAGTTTCTAAACTTTTTGCTCTCCCTTCTTAGTTAAAATCAATTGGGGATTAAGATATGAAAGGTGTTGTACTTCCCATAAGATGCATAGTTTAGACACTTGGAACTGAAACTCAACTATGCAAGATTTAAAATATAACTTTATTTCTCATTTCCAAATTCAAGGCCATCTAGCTCATGTGATTTTCATTATAGTCCATGTATTAGATGATTAACCATATAGCTGTTCTTGCATACCCATATGCAAGATGGTTTCCTTATGAGAGATAAAGTGATGAAGGCTAAAAACATGAAATGCAAAGTTTTCATATTAGAAATACAATACCTTACTTAACTAGCCTTCAGCTTTCTTGAACAAAATGATGTTTCTTTATTCATTTAGGATCAAGGAGAAATTTATTTGTCTCTACTTGGAAGGTAGTTATACATATGTGTACTTCTTCTTCTTCTTCTTCTTCTTCTTCTTCTTCTTCTTCTCTCCTCCTTCTCCTTCTCCTTCTTCTTCTTCTTTTTCTTCTTCTTCTTCTCATCCTCCTCTTCCTTCTCCTTCTCCTTCTCCTTCTCCTTCTGCTCCTCCTTCTGCTTCTCCTTCTCCTCCTCCTCCTGCTCCTTCTCCTTCTCCTTCTCCTTCTCCTCTCCTTCTCCTCTGCTTTTGCTTCTGCTTCTGCTTCTCTTCTGCTTCTGCTTCTGCTTCTTCTTCTTCTTCTTCTTTTTCTTCTTCTTCTTCATTATATTCTTCTTCTTTATGATTACATTTACAATATTCTACTGAATTTATAATTTTCTTTTTCTTCTTCTTCAATAAATTTCTAATTCTCCTAATGAGGGTTTTCATAAATTCTTCATTCTCTACCTCCCCCTTACTACATAATGATTTTGTACTTCCAAAGGCATAATCCATCTTCTTCTTATTTCCTCCCTTCTCCTCGATCCAAATTTCATGGGTCATCAATGACCCCATTAATTCTATAATAGACATCTTATTTAAGTCTTTAGCCTCTTTAATTGCAATAACCTTTGGCTTCCAATCCTTGGGAAGAGACCTTAATATCTTCTTTACTTGTTGAGAATAAGAAATCTCTTAGCTTAAACCTTTTAGGTTGTTAACAAATCTTAAAATCTAGAAAATATTTCATAAATGGTTTCACTCTCACACATTCAGAACATTTCATATTCATGGACAAGTAAATTGATTTTATTTTCCTTTACTTGGTTCATTCCCTTATAAACTACTTGTAGATGGTCCCAAATTTCTTTAGTTGTTTCACATAAGCAAATCTTTTCAAATTCAAAAAGAGAAAGAGCATAGTATAAAGTATTCTTAGCTTTGGCATTTAATCAAACTGCTCTAATGTCCTCGATAGTCTAATTACTCTAAGGTGGAGAGTAACATTTCATCCTCTATAATCTTAAATAACATGCAACTATTGGCAATCAAAAAGTTTTTCTTCTCATCTTCCAATAGTTATAATGCTTTCCATGAAAATATAGAGGTTTAATAGTCAATTGACCCTCCATGATTCCACCAAAATTGCTTGACATACAAGATCACATCGACGTATAGATTTAAGACATTTAAATCTAAATTTCATTGCCTATTTTGATACCAATGTATAGTTAGGGTTAATACCACCTATTGGTCTCAAAATAGGGCGTATGGAAAAAAACATAACTAAGCAAGATTGAGAATTAAATAGATGTATGAGTGCAGAAAAATGATAGTAGTGTGATAAGTGAATCTCATCCACTTATATCTTGAATGTTCAAGCTTAGCTATTTGTATATCCTTGATAGATTTAGATGAATTTCACATGAATTTATTGAATTTTTTAGGTGAATTGAAGAATGGAAAAAGGAAGAAAAACTAAAGAAAGATGAAGCACAAAGAAATAGAAGAAGAAAACATGCAAAAGAGCAACCAAACGAAGTAAGAATGGAGGGCAGCAGATTACACGCCACAACATCAATCTCCAAGCCGCAGCGTCCAAATTCATTCAAGGCCAGAGTGGAGGCAAACGCTTCCATGTCGCGGTGCCAACACTGGTCTGGGTTTTCTACTCCATCTGTCGCCTTATTTTTATGAAATTGAGAGAGAACTTTTAGGATATCTTTTGTGGAGTGTTTTAGGGTTTCTTTGCTGATGGCTTGGGGGAGTTTTGGGAGAGAAAAAGGGGGGAAGTGGAAGCACAATTGCAAGTCAAGCACCTAAGAAGAAGAGTTTGCCGCCATCAATCTCTAATCTTTTGATGTTTTCATTCGTATTTGTTACTTGTGTTTTGGGTTAGAGTTTGGATTCAATTTTGTTTAATGTGGTATGGTTATGTTATGTATTTTGATTCGAACATGAGTAGCTAAACTCCTCCTTTTAGAGAAAAGATAGATCTTGTGTTGAAGTCATGGTTTAATCAATGAGCTCTGCTATTGAGTACGTTTTATTGATTTATTTGTGATGTTGTGTGATTAATGCTTTTAATCTACTTGCCATTTATTAAATGATATTGCATTTTGGATTTGACACTCGGTAGAGGTAATTCTGAATGGGATCTAAATGTCATGACATGTAATGGTAGATGACTTGCGAAAGCTTCTAGGCTATGTGAAATTATTCAAAAGAACCATAAGTCTTAATGCATTCTTAATATTCTAATTTTTATAGGGATATCGAAATTGGAATATTGAGAATAGCCTAGGACTCCGAAGAAGAGGTTAAGTGCATTGGGATTCTTGATATATAAATTGATAAAAACAATCGATTCATAATAAGTTGAAGAAACCATTTTAAAGCACAAGTGAAGTTGATCCTCTAGATGCTTCTATACCTTGATTTCATTACACCCAAAGATTATCTATTTATATTTCTTATTCAAACCCACATTATTTCCTTTTTCAAATAAAATTCAGGGTTATTTACTATGATAGATAGTGATTAATTGAAATACATAATCCTTGTGGAGAAGATAGCTTCTCACCACTATATTATAAAACTTGATGCCATGCACTTGCAGTATAATTTTCAAAGTGATCAAGTTTGTGGCGTCATTGCTGGGGATTAGTATAGTTTTAATTTGTCACTAATATTACTACAAGATAATTCTTGTTTTAATTTGGATTTATATTCTTTCATTGAATTTTATTTTCTCTTATTTCTATTTGATTCAATTTATTTTTGTTTCCTTGAAAATGCATTCAAGATCCTAGAGAGATTGATTTGATTCGTTTTGATCTAGAGATTGACTGAACACTTCAAGAAATTAGAAGAACCAAGCAAGCCAAATCCAGCACATGTAGACTAAAATTAGCCAAGAGTAATCAAGGACTACTTCAAACCAATGGTCAATGAAAATTACTCAGGCATTGCTCGTCTTGCAATTAATACCAACAACTTTGAGCTAAAGACGGCAATAATAAACATGATACAGCAAAATCAGTTTGAGGGTTCATCAAGTGAAGATCCAAATATTCACTTGGTGATATTCAGAGAGATAAGTGATACTATGAAGATGTATGGTATTCTAGACGATGTCGTTAGACTGAGATTATTCCCTTTCTCTTTGAGGGATAAAATAATAGGTTGGTTGCAGAGCCTTTAACTAAGAAGCATCACCACATGGGATGAAATGGTGGAAAATTTTCTATCAAAATTCTTCCCACCTGCAAAAACTGCTCAACTCAGAAGTGAAATAGGACAGTTCAAACAAATGAATTTTGAGCCACTCTACGAATGCTAGGAGAGGTTCAAGGACTTGATCAAAAGATGACCTCAGCATGGTTTTCCTAATTGGCTTCAAATCCAATTATTCTACAATGGGTTGAATGGTCAAAGCAAGATGATTGTAGATGCTACTTTTGGAGGTTGACTGATGGAAAAGACTACAAAAGATGCCTATTTGTTGCTTGAAAATATGACATCCAATACTTTCTAATGATCGAATAAACGTAATATGGTAAGGAAGGTCATAGGTTGTTTTGAGGTGGATCAAATCACAGCTCTCACTGCAGAAATATCATCTCTTACTCACTAGCTAGCCATAGCCAATTCATCATCAAAGGGTGATTCAGCTTCAAGACAGTCTTCTTTTGCAGTGGGTTCATATATAGTTGCAGACCATGCCAAAGAAGAGGTGCAATTTGTAAACAATAAGGGCTATAGCAATTATTGTGGAAACAACATGCAAAAGCCATATTATCCTGGAAATTGGAGGAATCAGGATAATCTTTCTTATGGGAATCTGAGGAGAAACTTGAACCATCCTCCTAGGTTTCAACCTCAACACCAATCTCAACTAGCTAAAAAGAAGCTATCTTTAGAAGATCTCATGGGCACATTTGTAAATGAGAGTCGGGCAAGATTTTCCAAAAATAAAGCAAGACGTGATAACATAGAGATAACCATGGGAAACATAAATGCTTCTATCAAGTCTTTGGAGACACAGATTGGACAGTTGGTGAGTTCTTTTGGCATTTCAAATAGGGGTAACTTTCCAAACAATACGGAAAAGAACCCAAGGGAGCACTGCAATGCCATAACTTTAAGGAGCAAAAAAGAATTGGAATCCCCAAAGAAGTAAGGAGATACACAACCATCCTTAGAATCAGAACATCAAGATGTGACATAAAGAGAGAAAGAATAACAAATGAAGCAAGAGGAGTCAAAAAGGGAAGATTACAAACCAGGGAGATTCACATTTTGTGATAACCTTCCAATCTTGAAAACCCAATTTCCCTTTCCTCAAGGATTTCAGAAAAAGAAAATTCATGAGCAGTTTAGCAAACTTCTTGAAATCTTTAAGAAAATTCAAATTAACATTCCTTTTGCAGAGGCTTTGGAGTAGATGCCAAATTACGTCAAGTTCATGAAGGGATTCATGTCCAAAAAGAGGAAGCTTCAAGTATTCTAGACAATGAAGCTGATTGAGGAATGCAGTGCCATATTATAGAAAAAGTTTTACAAAAACTGAAAGATCCAAGGAGTTTTACTATCCCTTGTACCATAGGATTCTTCTTTTCATAAGGTATTGTGTGATTTAGGTATATCCATTAACTTAATGCCTTTGTCAATTTTTAGGAAACTTGGACTAGGAGAAGTAAAGCCCACTACCATCACACTATAGTTGGTTAAGGTGGATAAATTCATCTTTCTAGTTGACTTCGTGGTGTTCGATATAGAGGAGGATCATGAAGTGCCTATAATTCTTGGAAGGTCATTTCTCACAATTGGAAGAGCTTTAATTGATGTTTAACAAGGTGAGCTAACCTTAACAATCAATGAAGAAGAGGTAAAGTTCAATATTTACCATGCCATGAACTTTCCAATTGAGAAGAACACTTGTAATTGAATTGAAATTGTGAATGACTTCTTAATCGTTGTTTTTAATGATGAAAGCATTCAAGATCCATTGGAAAATTGCATTGCAAATTCTATTAGCTAGGTTATAACAGGATTTGGGGAGGTCGATGACAAGCCTTGGCTTTGGAGACAACTTCAAAAGATAAAATCAGCAACAAAGTGGAAACTGTGGATGAAGAACCAATTGTGAAAGAAGTAAAAGCTGCATTGGAAGTGAAGCAATTGCCAGATCACCTCAGGTATGCATTTCTAGGCAATGATTCATCCTTTTTAGTAATTATTTCTTCTGTTCTGACAAGTTTGGAAGAAGAGAAACTACTTTAGGTGCTAAGGGATAACAAATCAGCCATTGCATGGTCAATTGAAGACATCAAGGGAATAAGTCCAGCTATCTGTATGCGTAAGATTCTAATGAAAGATTCTTACAAACCATCCAGAGAGCATCAAAGATGACTCAATCCCGCAATAAAGGAGGTAGTACGTGTTGAGGTTTTGAAATTGCTCAAAGCAGGTATTATTTATGTCATATTTGATAGTGAATGGGTGAGTTCAATGTAATGTGTGTCCAAGAAAGGTGGGATGACAGTGATGAAGAATGAAAATAATGAATTGATACCCACCAGAACAGTGACAAGATGGCGGGTGTGCATTGATTATAGAAAACTGAATAAAGTTACTCGAAAGGATCATTTTCCACTGCCATTTATTGATCAAATGTTGAACCGTTTAGCAAGCTATGATTATTACTTCTTTCTTGATGGATACTCGGGTTACAAGCAGATTATGATTGCACTAAAGGACCAAAAGAAAACAACATTTACTTGCCTATAAAATACCTTCACATACAGGCAAATGCCTTTCAATTTATGTAATGCTCCCACCACTTTTCAATGATGCATGATGGCAATCTTTCATGATATAGTAGAAAATATTATAGAAGTATTCATGGATGATTTTTCAATTTTTGGTTTTACCATCAATCAATGCTTGCATAACTTGTCTCTTGTTTTGCAAAGATGTGAGGAGACTAATCTTGTTCTTAATTTGGAAAAATGTCACTTTATGGTTAGGGAAGGTATTTTACTGGGGCTCAAAGTCTCAGATCATGGAATGGAAGTAGATCAAGCAAAGATTGCAGCCATTGAGCAACTCCTACCTTCAACCAATATAAAGGAAGTTCGCAGCTTTCTAGGCCATGTAAGCTTTTATAGGAGATTCATAAAAGATTTTTCAAAAATTTTAAAACCTTTATATAATCTGTTGGAAAAGTACACACCATTTACCTTTGATGAAAATTGTTTGCAGGCATTCAAAACATTGGAGGAGGAGCTAATTTCATATCCAATTCTAATAATGCCTCGATGGGACTGACCATTTGAGATAATGTGCAATGCTAGTGATAATGCAATCGGAGCTGTACTTAGATAGAAAGAAGACAAAGTCATCAAAGCCATGTACTATGCAAGCCACACCTTGGACGAAGCATAGCGGAATTACACCACAATAGGAAAGGAATTGTTGGCTATTTTGTTTGCATTGAAAAAGTTTTGGTCATACTCATTAGTTCCAAAGTCATCTTGCACACTGATCATGTATCTCTTCGACACATATTCGCAAAGAAGGATGTGAAACCAAGGCTAATTTGGTGGATTTTACTGCTGCAAGAATTTGATGTGGAGATCCAAGACAAGAAGGGAACTGAGAATGTAGTAGCCAACTATCTATCCAAGCTAGAACAACACATAGAAGATGAAAAGTCTATACATGAGAAGTTCCCAGATGAGCAGCTCTTTGTGTTGAGTGGAAAATGTCCGTGGTTCATAGACTTTGTGAACTACATTACATGTGGAACCCTACATCCCAACTTGTCACAACAAAAAAGAACAAGTTCATGCCTGAGGTCAAGGCTTATCTCTAGGATGAGCCTTTGTTGTTCAAGAGATGTGCCGATCAGATCATTTGGAGATGCGTTCCAGAAGAAGAAATATAAGATATCTTACAACATTGTCATTCATCTCCATAAGGAGACCATCACAGTGCCAACAAAACAGCTACAAAAGTTCTCCATTCAAGCTTTTATTGGACCACACTCTTCAAAGACAGCTACAAGTTTGTAAAAACTTGTTATCGCTGCCAACAAATGGGCACAATTTCAAGAAGGCATGAGCTACCATTGACAAATATCATTGACGTGGAAATTTTTTATGTTTGGGGAATTGACTTTATGGGACCATGTGTGATGTCTTTTAGCCACTCATACATTTTGCTTGCAGTCGACTATGTTTCCAAGTGGGTGGAGGCGATAGTTACAATAACCAATGATGCGAAGGTGGTGTTGAAGTTTTTGCTAAATAACATCTTCACAAGGTTTAGGACACCGCAAGCCATCATCAATGATGAGGGGTCACATTTCTACAATTAACTATTTGACAATCTCCTCTCCAAATATGGTGTGAGACATAAAGTGGCACTCGCCTATCATCGACAAGCCAATGGACAAGCAAAAGTGTCAAATAGAGAGATAAAAGCAAATTCTGGAAAAAACAATCAGCCTGAATTAGACGGACTGGTCTAGAAGACTGGATGATGCGCTATGGGCATATAGGAGAGAGCGTTTAAGACACCAATTGGCATGTTGCCATACCAGTTGGTGTTTGGAAAAGCTTGCCATCTCCCAATAGAATTGGAGCACAAGGATTATTGGGCAGTGAGACAGTTCAACTTGAATTTGGAAGCTGAAAGATTGAAATGGATGCTTCAATTGAACGAGATGGAGGAATTCCGTCAACAAGCTTATGATAATGCCAACTTTTATAAGGAGAGGACAAAGAGATAGCATGACAAGCTCCTTGTCAACAAGGAATTCCACCAAGGACAACAAGTTTGGCTATTTAATTCAAGACTAAAACTTTTTCCTGGAAAGCTTAAATCAAGGTAGTCAGGACCATTTGTTATCAACAAAGTTTTTCCTTATGGAGCATTGGAGCTAAGGATGCAAGACAGAAGAACATTTCAAGTCAATGGCCAGCACATTAAGAATTACATTGGACATGAGAACAGACATGGAGAGTAGACTCACTTGAAGGATGGAGAGTGAAGTAGAAAAATAGTCGGGCTAAGACTATAAACCAAGCGCTTCTTGGGAGGCAACCCAAGTTGTTAATCTTTCATTTATTTCAAATTCTCAGAATTAGGATGAATTTTATATTGTTAAAGCATTCTACTTACAATAGCTGCATTAGTTTAACTTGATTTGATTTGATTTTTAGGTCTTTATAAATTTATGTTCAGAAGTAACTTGTTATGTTATGTTCAATAGGTTGAATGCATCAATTGGAGGAATGAGGAACAAGCCGAATGGAAAACTCAAGCAAAAAAACCACAAGGATCAAAGAACAATGGAAAAAGATCAATGGCGAGAAAAATTCACATCGCGGCGCCATCATCAAACTAAATCCCAAAATGTCCAGCAACATTCATGCTGCGGCATTCCATTCCAAGCCGTGACAGTGAATGTGGTTTCCCCTTTTAAGCATTTGGGCGTTTCGTGCTTCCCCATTCAAAACCCTTGCATCCCATTCCTCCTTCTTTCTACCCCTTTCCTTCTCTTCCAAACTCATACCCTTTCATTCTAAACAACATTTTTTCATCTAAACAATAATTTTCCATTGATCACACCACATAAAGGTCATCCAACATCCTCTTTTTCTAAGAATCCCATCTTCTTCCCTACTCATCATCTTCGATGCTCATTGTTCAAGGTTAGGTTTGAAGGACAGAGATGATACTTCTTGATTTCAAGTGTCATTCCATTCTCTTTGCTCCAATTTCTCTATTGTAATATTTTTGGTGGATTTTTATAACTTGGAGGTGAAGTTGGTGTGTGGGAGGAAGTGTTTTTCATAATGCAAGCTTGGTGATTCGATCAATTGCTTAAGGGAACGTGAGTGGGGATTCTATATGGCAAGTTTTGCAAGTGTCTATGTCTAAAGATTTCTATTGTCTTGGAGTGCACTGGATGTGAAGTGGATGTCATGTTGGGGATTCGTTGGTTCACAGTGCATTCTAAGTGTTTGACAGTTTGGCTAAACCAACTACAATGTGCAAATTTGGTGAAATGAGTGGGGATTCATGAATGGTGATTCATGTATATGTGAAGTACCTCAAGAATTCGATGCAAGCATCAAGAGAATTTGATGAAATTTGGAGTGTTCAGAAGGTGTTTGTGGAAATGATTCATTGAAGCAAGGGTTGCATTTTCTCTGTGTGGGGTTTGGTTTGAAGAAATTGCTGAGCTATTGAGCACTGGCATTCACTTGAATTGTTATTCATTATGCCTCCCACAAAGAGTACATCTGTCAATCCCACAAAAAGAAAGCGGGGTGGAACGTCTAACCCCCATATTGAACTCACATTTTTTAATGAGCAGGCAACCAAGGACTATCACCGCTCCATTGTTTGTAGGTCATGCATCCCTGAGAGGGGATTCAATCTTCTTACTGGTAGCATTTCAGACATGCTCAGCCAAAGGGGTTAGGAGAAATTCGCCGCTCTTACAACTATAACATGCTACAAGGATTACCTTCCTTGGTGGCAGAAAACCCAAATCCTAAAGAAAGATTATACAAAGTAATGCCTCTTAACAGGTTGATATACACACAATAAAAGCTTAAGGGTTAGGATTACTCAATGAGCTCAAAGAATTCTATGGTCTCCTCTATAACTTTCTTCTATGAAATATAACCATTATAGACATCTTGATAGACTTTTGTGGGACTCCTTTATGAAATTACATGTATACTCTATCATTGTGACTTGAAACACAGAACTAGACAATGAGTGTGACAATCCTTTATCACCTTGGGCTCTCCTCCATGGACTCCTCTATCAATCCCGAACTTCAAAAACATCATTCCAATGGATGCAACAAACCTCTATAGCCCCTTTTATCTCCTCTGTGGGACTCCTCTATTACTTAAAATCTTAGCTAAATTTCATTAACTTAAGTTATAAACAAGTTTTGTTGTCATCAAAGTTACACACCTAAACTCAATAATAAGCGTAAGGATCTTTGCGTACAGTGTCTCTCTCTCTGGATCTCCCTTCCCTTTATTAAAATAACTTATTTATAACCTCAACTTTATGGTTGTGGATGCCTTACATAGGGAACATCCACATCACAATAGGATGAGTCCCAAGTCGCTGCATTATGCTAAGTCGACAATCACCTCATGTGCATATATCACCACTTGCTAGTATGCTCAAGTTAGTAGGCTCCTAAACTGTTATAGTTTGTCTGTTTATAAGTCCCCAATTGAGACTATTAACAGCTTCTAGCATCAATTTATCTTCACTAAAACTATTATAGTTTGTCTGTTTAAAAGTCCCCAATTGAGATTATTAACAACTTCTAGCATCAATTTATCTCAACTAAGTGATCATGGGTCTTGTCGCTAGGGCCGGATGTCCAACGAAACTTTCCATTTTGTTGGTCACAACCTTTGATTGACTTAGCTATACTATTGAGCTTCGATCTTTGACTTGAGTTGACTAACTTAGCGGCTGAGCATTGTCCTCCAACAGCCTAAGTCTCTTGCCTCTTCGATCGCGCACTTAAGTCAACTAAGCTTTAAAAATAGACTTCTATCGCAGAGATAAATCAACTAAACCAATGACTGAGCTCATGCCATGTAAAATCTTAAGTCTCTACAAGTTTAGTTGCAGACCTGAATTGACTGAGCTTGCACCGACACATCATCAGACTCATCATTCCTAGGTCACCACCTCTTTCTTCCCACACAACCCATTTTGTAGCTGTCACCAGTTCACTACTTGGCTACCATTGCCTTACCCAACATATGATCCTTAATTCAATTTTTGCTTCTCACATTACCCATTTTGTAGTTCTCACCGGTTCACTACTGGGCTACCATTCCCTTACCCAACATATGGTCCTTAATTCAATTTTTCGAGTCTACATCAACTCTCTGCATATCATTCATCTTTCTTGGTCCCACTGTTCTAAGGTATCTTCATGGGTGTTGAAATGTAACTGATTCAAGATTCATGATTATTTTCATTTGCATGAATAGATTCTCTAAAACATCTCGCTTGTTTAGTTTTCCTCTTCTTTTTTTTCTCTCTTTAAGCATACTTCTGGCTTTTATTGCTATGAAAGATAGTAAAACAGTAACATGATACTAGTAAATATAGAATAAAAAGTGGGCTTACTTGTGCCTAAAGAATTGCAGATTTGTGCCCGTGATCTTGCGCTAAGAGTAGGCAAAATCTGTGACAAAGCAATCTTTCTGTGCGCAAGGCATAAAATCATTACCCAATATGATTATTGCCCAAGGATCATGGGCACTCTGAAAACTATAACAAGATATACATCTGAGAGGGATCAGCATATTCTGTGCACAAGCATGCATCACGGGTATCAAATGCATTTTATGCATGACCATAAAAGGTTAAGACACTGACATGCACCACGCAAGCGATTATCAAACCGAAACCTGCTCAGCTCAGACGCGTAACATGCCTCATTATGGTGCAAAAACATTACAGTTTATAACCCACTCCCATGGCATGTGTGAGTCAACACAACCAAGATGGCACAATGAGCTGTAAACAACTGTGGATCCGAAAATCTCCTCGGAGGAAGATATTGGCAAGGTTCAGACCAGGTGATTGATAATCAAAGCAAAACTAAATCTATGAAGTTACTGTGGGACGAAGGATACGCATCTTGCTGCAGAAAGAGTAGAAAATTTGACACTGAGTTCCTTTAATCGGTGATAGTATTTTCAATAATATATTCAAAGAGACTAAAAAGAGATTTACAAGTACAATAGGAGCAGAACCAACATCTGTATGGAACCACTTGTTGCTTTAATCATCACAACTCAATCCATTTAAAAGCATCTTGCTTGTGAAGGAATGTTCAGTAGTAGTGTTTAATCCATTCGCAAAGATGGCCTCTGGGTGTGCTTGCAAATGTGGCTAAAATTGGAATCCTCCTGTTAACTTGTGACTCCCCATCACGACCTACAACAAATATGAAGCACCCATTTGCCAATCAGGTTAGGCTGATGATATTAGTAAAGCAATAAAGATGGAGTGGTAAATAATAATGCCAAATGCATGCTTGCCTAATATTATGCGCCATTCATCATGTGGCTCCCTGTTTTCAGATAATCTGGCCCAAATGATTGTCAAACGCAGATTAATAATCTGCTCAGCTGGGCATTAAGATTGCTAGACATTAAGAAAACTTGCAGATGGGAGGGCGGGTGGATGGGCATGTGCATGTGCACATTTGCGTCTGCATGTTTATGTGCACGTGAAATAAAATCAGCAATCTAAGCCCAATGCATAGATGCAATCAGTGAGTTGGCTTGCCCCATCATCCTTTTGGCTGGGTTTTCAGCAATGAAGCTAGCCTTAGGTTTTGTCCTAAAATCCTATGAGGTTCACTAGTTTTAAATGGGACATACAGGTGCAAATGGATGTAGGAATGTTGGATTTAAATATGGAAAACGTGTCACTTCTTCAGCTTTGAACAAACAAAAGATGTTTGTATGCAAACATGTTCATCCATCCAGAATCATACAAGATGATGATCCAACAAGATCATATTTCAATGATTCCGAGACTTATGACTTTTTCATCATTTGATGACTTATGGTGTTGGACTGGATTAGAAGAAATTGTGTCCAAGTTGTAAGATCATGAACAGAAAAAGGTGTTTAGACCAATGATCTTAATATCGATTTTATTAGCGATATTATCATCGATAAAATTGTTTTAGTTGCTGTCCGATAAAAAAACACACTGAAAATCAAAATTATCATCGAATTCTCATGTATATCGATATTATCAATGATAATATTGATAATATCAAGAAGTTGTCAATAAAATGGGGACAAATTGCCGATAATATCGGTAAGTGAACCAATATTATCAGTTCGAACGAGTGGGGGACACTGTGAAGTCTTGAAACCTCCTTCAAGCCGATTCCGTTCTACAAACCCCTTTTGCTATGTTCTAACATCAAAAACAAAAAAACTCATTTACAATTTAGTTTGAGAAAAAACTCTGTTTTGAAGATCAAAAGGTGATATTTCTACCTTGACGTCGGAAGGCTGTCAAGGTATGAAAAATCATTTTTGATGTTGTTTTTCATTTATTTATTTTTTTGAAATTGTATGCTTGCATCATATAATATAATGCATGATTGCTTTGATTTATACAGATTTAGACAACAAAATCTGTTGGATTTGTGGAGATTGGGGATGAACACGCAATTTGGGGAAATCCCAAATCGTTTGATTTATCCTAAATTAGTCAATGTTTATGTATGAAAACAAAAATTAAATGATAGATTTGCTGAAAACAGTGATTTCTAGCAAAAAAATTGATTTTCTTTTGTAAAATTTAGAATTTTGAGGGAAAAGCCTAAAATATTATTTCTTTAAAAAAACAATGTTTGAGTCATGATAATGCAATATACTTGTTTTAAGCATTGATTTTCATTGGAATCTATGGAAACAGATTTTTTATGTTTTTCATTTTTTATTTTAATATTATTTATAATTATTTATTAAATAAAAAATAATTTATATATGCTATGTTAATTCATAGGTATATTAGTATAGGCCGTGATTAGTATCATAACATTAATAATATAATTAGAAAATTAGCTATATAAGGTTTTTAATTGATTTTAATTTTTTAAATAAATTTTTAAAATTGTGAAAAATAAAATTATTTTCTTAAAATTGTAATACGTTTCTTAATTGGTTTTGAATGTCTAGAGTCCTTTTTAGAGTCATTGTTGAATGCATATATTATGAAGATTTGCATATTCAAGAGTATTTTCATCTTAAAGATGGTTATGTTGGGTGGAGATAGGACAAAAAAAATCAATTTATTTTGATTTGATATGTTTCAGGTTGAAATTTGGAAAATGTCTATTGACAAGAGTGGCAAGAGGAGTAGAAGTAAAACTAAGCTTAATGATTTTGCATGAGGTAAAACTAAGCCTAATGATTTTGCATGGGAACATAGGAAGCCAATTGCAGGTAACCCATTTGGTGCTAAATACAACTATTGTAAGCAAGTCATGAGGGGGCAAGGGATCACAAGACTGAAGGAACACTTAATAGTCCAAATGTTAGAAATTAACCTAAGGTGTCTAAGAATGTTAGAGCACTTACGAAAGAGGCTATTTGGTCAGGTACTAATACTAGAAGAGTTCGAAAATCAAAAGGAGATTGTAGCTGAATTGAGTGGTTTGGGTTATGATGTTGATAAGAATGATGGTGATGGTTGATGATGATGATGGAGATAAGAGAGAGCAAATGAGGCAAGCTGTGAAGGCTAGCAGTGCAAAACAATTGGCTTTGGCTAAAGATGAGTCAATTAGGTTGGAGAGAGATAGAATTATTTTTCATGGTTCTAAAAGGGAAACTAGAGGGGGAAGCTTGCAAGGTGGATCGGATGAAAGAGGGAGACAAAAAGGATTACTGAAGAAGTTTTTGAGCTATACATCATTCGAGGGGATCATAGTCATAGTTGTATGGACAGAAGGAGATTGTAGCTGAATTGAGTGGTTTGGATTATGATATTGATGAGGAGGGTGATGGGTGATGATGATGATGATGGAGATGAGAGAGAGCAAATGAGGCAACCTGTGGAGACTAGCAGGGTAAAGCAATTGGCTTTGGCTAGAGAGGAGTCAATTAGGTTAGAGAGGAATAGACTTGTTTTCCATGGTTCTATAAGGGAAACTAGAGGGGGAAGCATGCAAGGTGGATCGGATGAAAGAGGGAGACAAAGGATTAGTGAAGAAGTTTTTGAGCTATATATCATCCATGAGGGGATCACAACCAAAGTTGTATGAACAGGCTAGTGGGGTGCGAAAAAAGATGACTCTCAAATGTATGAGAAGGGTAGAGATAGTGTAAAGAATCTTAGAACTCATGTCGCTATATTCTTTATTTATGGTGATGTTCCTCTACATTTGGCAAATACTGTAGCTTTTAAAAATATGATCCAAATTGCACAAATGGAAGGAGAAAATGTCCCGCCTCCTTCACCGCACCAGA
>JAYJMB010018741.1:4260-28913 GCA_036873735.1 Pouteria campechiana
CAGTAAAATTAAAAGATAGCATCATGTTTTGCATGCTCTAAGATCCCCAACCCAAATCACCAATCCATCAAATGTATCTAAGGGAAGCTTTCCTCTGTTAACAGTCCTATGTTATATCCAGGGTCAGACCCCCTGCTTTCATCAAACAGAAAAAAGAAAGACAATTTTTTGCCCAGGTGAATTTTTTTTCTGCTTTTTTAATGCCTTATACAAGAAATGATATAAAAGCAGAGTTAAAAAACAAGGTCAATGACCCGTTGAATGCACCTAGGAAGCCTTTCACTATGTTAACCATCCAACTGTGTCAAGATTCATGTTGCCATATCAAACAAAACAAGATAAAAGGAGGAGAAGAAAAGCAGCACAACTTCAGAGTATATAATATGTTATTCTCACAATTGATAATCAATTTGAGCATGTGATGGACAAAAACAAATGCAACAAAAAGAGATCCAAATACCTCATAGACTATAACAAAATTATCCTTGATTAAGTCTTCATTCAAGCCCCCAAGATAATCTGAAAGAACGTCTGCTACCCTACAAAGAAACTAATGCACCAAACAGTTAAAGCATGAAACCATCAGGATCGTAGTCAAGGAAATAGCATATTCTCACACCAAAGTTGTCAACAGATGATTAGCAGGGAACTTCTATCCACCTGATTAGAAGGCAGAGATTTTAATTTTAATTTTTTTGTCTTTTCACCCCTTTTTTATCATGTTGCTAATCAATGAAAATTACCACAACTGGTTGAGAAAGCAGCCTTCTAAAATCTCAACTTTTGTGTAGAATGAGCTCAGAAAATGGAGGTCTTCTGCAAGCTCACAAATACTGATTGCCAGTATATTTGCAGGATCTAAACTTCTGAAAAGGTTTGATGCAATCTAAACATGCCATGTACCATGGATGTACAAATGACCACATAGTGGGACCTAATATTCAGCCATTGAAGAAACAGAGCAGATTGAAGTCTCTAGGTAGAAGGCAACAAGATTATACTAAAATTACAACTGATTTCTAGTTGATGGTACTAACTTTCTATTGCATGTATATTTCTAAGTTAATGAATGGTAAATTAGTTTGTAGCAACCATTCACATGGAGACGCATATTACAAAAAGCAGGAAAGAAGAAGAAGAAGAAGGAACTATGGGATCCTCTGCTTAATCAGAAATTAAAGCACAAGAAAATCATCAATAATTTATTACAACCACCACACTACTGTAAATGTTTAAAAAACACCTCATCCATCTAAGGCACCCAGTTTGTTTGAAAAAGTATAACAAAATAGTTAAATATGACTGTTTTGCAATGATCCAAGTTATATGGCAATAGCCATTAAGAAAAGGTCTCCTTGCTGTTTTGATGAGATAGAATGCTCCAACTTACAAATGGTGCAGAGGAATTAAACTGTGGCCTTACGAAAGGTTCTGAGGAATTAAACTCTGTTCCACACAAGAAGGTTTTTGCTTCAACCACAACTATAATTAGCAGAGAATCTTTAGAGAATTCAGCTCTAGCACTACAAACGATATTACTGACCCTGATATTTCTTGAGCTACTACTTATAAAATCAAACTGTTGGAAAGCGAATTTTACAAATGGGAGCTGCATTAATAGGAAATATACAGAAACCAATTGAGCTCTTGTCCACAAGATTTTCAAAATTCATCTGCTAGTGCCAAAGGCATCCAAGTGTAAGCATCGAAATAAGAATTAAAATTCAAGACACATTCACAAGAATGACTCACCTCAATGCCCATCAGAGGTGGCATTTCAACCTGTGTGCATGCTAAGAATGTGATACCCTCACGGAAAATTTGGAAAAGATAATGTGTTGGTGATGTAATCACTGGTGGGAGCTATAACAAAAACAGAGAAAATAGTGAAATTTAAATGTCAGATACTGTTGCAAAATGCACAGTCAAACTCACAAGATAAACCTTCACAAAAGATAAATTTAGCCTCTTATACCTTAAATGGATCCCCTTGCGCAATCACATGGTCCCAAAACCATGCGCATATCGACCGATCAACCTGATGCCCTGTGAGCTGTTTCTCAAGCATCACCTCCCTGAAATTTCACATTTCATGAAAATGTTTCCATCAGCACCACAAACAAGACTAGAGAATAGCAATGGCAGTAAAACTGCAGCAGGAGATGATTCAGAGATCATTGGGGCACATGAAAACACGAGACCTCCAACAAGATCTAAAAAGACATATCAATTCAGCATTCTAACCAGTAAGCAAGGAAGTCCCCATCATGGATGAATGAAAGCCCAGAAATTTCAAGGAAGTGGGGGCCACAGCTCATTAATTCAGATCGCCGATCAGTTGTGGCGCCCATATCGGTAGAGAATTCAAAATTCATCACAAAAATCATGTCTTTGTTATTTATTTCCAGTAAAACAGGCGGGTTAGAATGGCTGATACCAGATCGGCTCCTCGAATCAACCAAGCTCGGAGATTTCAAGGGGGGTTATGCATCTTGCTTAAAAGGACAGGACAACGGTCTGGAATTCAAAATTCATCACAAAAATCATGTCTTTTTGACGTATTTCCGGCAAGCAGACGATTAGAAAGAGCGATACGAGGTCGGCAGATGGAATAAGCCAACCTCGGGGATTGCAAAAGGGGTTACGCAACTCGTTGAAGAAGGACAAGAAAACGGCCTGGATTAAAGAACCGTGAGCCCCACTAACCAGAATCAAAAACCCCACCGCTCACAAACCCGCTGTTGCTAAGATGCGCCGTTGGAATTTGTTTCGTCCGGAGATAAAGGAGAGAATGGAATCTTTGCTTACCCCGAGTCCGACAGCAAGAAAATGCACTGCAGCATCTCTGATCGCCGGAGAAAATGGAGCCTTCTCGGACTGGCGGAGAAGGATAGAGGGGGATGGTGGAGGAAGAAAGAGGCGGCTTGGACGTGCCTTTCATACTACGTCGGCTTGTGAAGCCTCATACACAGGCGCATGGCAAAATGATGGTTTTAATTAGGAATGAAGACTGCCCGGGCGATGGTAGAATGCTAACAATGGGTAAGCACCCAAATGAACATTCGACAGGCCAAAATTTTCCTTTCCTCTCCGTCATTACTTATATTTTTTTAAATAAAAATATTTATTTATTTATTTTATCCTTATTCACTCCATAATTAGTGGCATCAATAATAAAACTTTTATTACTGACATTATTTTTCATCTATTTTCAATTGAAATTTTCCTCTCTCATTATCCCAAGAGTCCATTTGGTTAATTGTAGATGAGAGAAGTCATTGGTTAATTGTAAATGAAAATTAAATAATTAAAAATATGAATAATGATGAAAAATAGACTTATTAAGATAACTATAATATGTTATGGGGCAAAAATAAAGTTATAGCTAGTAGACAGGCCCACCCTAAGAGGTGGGATTGAATGTGGTTAATATTCTTTTAGATTAATACTTTAATTATTTGATATTAAAAATTATCCAAATCAGATATTAATATGGGCTAAACTAAGGCTAACCTAAGTAAAAATTATAATATACATATATATAACACAAAAAATCATAGCATAAACAATTTTTTCCAACGTAAAACTTATTGTATACATTCGTTTAATCAAAATATATTAAACAATTTAGATTATATACATAATATAAAATATATGCCATTTATAATCCTAAATGATTTCAGAAATTAAAAACATAGTTCATTTTTCTCTGGCCGATCTAATTTGGATGATTTTCATTATAATGGAATAAAATCATATCTCAAATATCACGTATGATGTGCTTGACATACAACATATTAAGAAACTCTGACCTCACCCCTTGGGTGGGATTGGTTCTCAACCAAGTTCGCCTCATCTAAGTTCCCAAACAGGATGACCTTTTGGATTATAATTAAATACAACAAGATAAATATAATAATTGGCTTGAAACTTATCAAAATATCATGGTAAGACCAAAACTAGAGCTAGATTCACCTCGATTGTGCACCTCTTACCTCCAGCTCTACTTACGTTAGCTTCAGCTTCTTGGGTAGCAGAGCTTCTTAGGGCAACATACAGTCAGCATTGAATCATTCCGAATAGATGTCCGCCGTGAATTTTTTTTAGTCCTATAACCCAAATGAATTTTTTATCAAGACAATTTTCATCTAAGATGTTTTGTGAACAATAGGGATCCAAAAAATTCAAGTTTGTCACGTGAACAATGCAGCATTCCTCCCTGAAGCTTGCTAGTCGTTTGGGAGTTTCTGGCATCAGCATCTGCTATCTCATACCAACTCCCCCATACGACCCTTCCCAAACAAACTGCGAATCCATCCTTTTCAAGTGAGGTTTTTTTCGGATTGAGCATAGTAGATAGGGAAACTCTAAACTTTAATAGCAATGTTCTGGATGACTGAAGAATAGTAGTAGTTAGTGCCAAAAATAAAAGGAAAAGAAAGAAAAGAAAACGGTCTTTACAAATCATTTATTTTATACAAAGAACAACAAGAGCAAAGAATAGAAGTAATCAAAAGAAGGCTAGTTGTGTATGCTATAAATTGTCAAAAGAATTGGTGCCTGGGGTTGAACAAAGATTAATACAGAGGGCAGAAACAGGAGAAGGAAACCCCTCAAATACTTGAATATAAAAATTGTGCACGTTTCTTCGGCTGCTGCTGTATAAAGCTAGACGATGCTGAAAGCTGAGTGTAATGTTGATGAAACATGGGAGGCAATGGTCTGAGAAGCGAATGTTTGAATCTGCTTCTTGGCATCTGAAGCATAGAAA
The DNA here is from genome assembly GCA_036873735.1 of Pouteria campechiana. Lineage (NCBI taxonomy): Eukaryota > Viridiplantae > Streptophyta > Magnoliopsida > Ericales > Sapotaceae > Pouteria > Pouteria campechiana. The sequence goes on from JAYJMB010018741.1 coordinate 9,032, forward strand.
GGAATTAGGAATCCTTCTAAGATAAAATATCATATACATTAATTGTATCAGATACAGGAACGGAAGTAGATGCTTGGAATAAAGCCTCTTCAAGGTTCATAATGCATGCGCAACATAAACTAGTAAGAGTCAAAATAAATGGTCCAACTCGAACATATATTAGGATAAACATATATGAAAAATGAACTTCACAATTAAATGGCCACAAAAGTCTGTCTAAGGTCGGTTCCAATTGATGTATTGTCAACATACCCAAATTGTTTGCCATATGCATGAAAAAAGAGTTAACTGACAAGTTAAGAGGATGTTAAAAACAGATCTTCTGGTTCTAAAAAATGTCATTAGTTACCACAGTGGTTGGCCTGTACGGTGTAGGGGTAAAAAGATAAGGTTCAAGTATGAAATAAGGCCTCTAAAAATCTACCAAGGAAAAAAAATTGTAATTGCTACATTGATTTTTGCTAGAACTTAACCAAAAACCATCAAAAAGAAGCATGAAATAAAGAGGCCATAGGACCTGTTCAATTTCCCTATGTAGCAACAAGCTTCTGAAATGATAGAACTAAAGTGAAAACATACCTTTGCGGCATCTAGTGAAGCCAATAATATTGGCAATACTGAGACTCAAGCAAACTCCTATGACCAGAAGATAATCAGCTTGGAATCTGATAAGTGAGAATATTGCAAGAAATAACCATGCAATGGCCTGCAGCATGGATAATTTCGTGTTAGATAAATGAAAGATTTAGGATATCTATATTTTAAATGAGAATTATTGCTGATTTCTGCAGAAGGCATGGACCATGATTTCACAGTTTCACTCATTGGAGATCTCTTTATGCACATGACTCGGTTGTTTGGTACATCGAATCGCCCAATTGTAGTAAACATGTGAATACTATGAAAGGACAGTGTCTGCATGTGTGTGTGACATGTAAATGCATGTAATTCCTGCATGCAAAATGCTTGCCATTGTCTATTCATACCAGCAATGTTCATCAGTCATTTGCCTTAAAAGGCGCTGTTACAATGTGTGGATCATGACCATCTCACATTAGCAGGATCAAACAATTTATTACTTTGAACTTTCTACTCGTAAGTAGGAACTGTCAAAATCTGTCAACTGGGACTTTTACATTGAGATGGAAAGAAAGATCTCTTTCACATTGCTGCTAGTACCATATGACAAATTTTGAAGCTAAAAAGAAGTGGATTAAATTTCTGAAAATAAGTCAAATTTTTGATGAATTGTGAAACTTGCGCCATATTTAACAAATTCGATAAAGCAAAGTTTATTGTAAAATGATAGAGAAATGAGAAATGCTGCTCCAGTCAACAGAAAATTTTCCTATGAATTGGAGCACATTCAATCTCTGTGATAAACATTTATGATTATTACTTACTGTAAGGTAAAGTGTCCACCAAAAGAGCCATGAATCCTTCTTGTTCATACGTGCCAAAGACTATAAATGGAAAAAACAGTATTATGCTCCAAACAAATGACCACGCTATCATACAAAATAAATAAATTAAAGAAAGCGGCAGAAAGAAAAACCTCTTGATCAAGGCATTCATACTTCCAGACACTTTCCCCTTCATCATTTATTTCGTTCCACCACCTTAGACCAACCAATATCCGTCCGCTTATGTTCTTGACCACCCAAAAATCAAGAGCAGCAAGAAGAACTGTAATCACAAAGATGACAACAAAGCTGCTAACAAAAAGTGCCGATAGGATGTAGAATGCCAAAGCTGCAGACTGCAGGAATGAAAAATATTTAATTGCACTTTAAAATACAGTTAGCAGAGAAAGTTGCAGACAGATAGGATGAAAAAGGTACAAGACCTTGAAAAGAACATGGAAGAAACATGTCTTTGGGTTGGCATAGTTTTCTTCTAAATTCTGCACATGGCGAGACCACAAATTCAGAAAATAGAAAACAATGTTTAAAAAGCATAGTTTAGCTTCTTCTCAGTGTTAGCTTAAAATTCACATGCCTTTTTTATCATCATCACCATCCAAGCCCACTTCCAAGTAACAACTCTATCCAACACAAATAAATAGGATAGTATTTTATTTTGTGTGAGCAAAAAAGATGAACATCCAAAGACATTTGCCAAACATAAGGTGAATCTTGATCTTAAAGGTGGGGAAAAAAAGTTTATGGATGGCCAAGGTGCCAGATGTCCTAATTGGATAATCCTAGCAGTGCAAGTAACTGACTTCCACACACATAATGCAGACGTTTGCCACAAAATTCTAAATGTTTAGATAGCTGGCTGTTTTGTAGTGAAGGCTACTTGGTCATTTCCATTTTAATCGTTCCAGTGTACTTTAATTTGGGGCCCACAGGATCATCCTGTTGGCAGGAATACTTGGAAGTTGGAACAAACACAGCTACAATTTGCAGTGCACCCCCAAAGATCACTTGTCTTCTTTACTCAGAATGTTCCATAAAACTAAGGTTAGAAACACACGTTGAAAAAAAAAAAAAAAAAAAAGAACAAACAATTCTGTTAATCAAAAATGTGGTGTTAATGAATTTTGACCAAATGAAAAAGAATCTAACAGCATCGCCTGCTACCTAATAGCAGTTAAACTAGTACAGAGCTTATCCATTTTGGTTTAGAACTCTAACCACCTGGCAGTGTCTAGATGGTGAGCTTCATTCCATTTCTGCACACTAGCAAGTGTGTATGCCAATATAATTGTTTGCTTATGAGTTACAACCTGTTTCAACATTGGAGTAGAAACTGACTGATCTGATAAGGTATATTAGCCCTCAAACACTTCATTTCAATGTGACCAAAGAAATCAGAAGTAATTCAGGAATGGTGCCTTTCATACACCTTCTCAATTTTTAGTGGTATGTTATAGAGAATCAACGCAACCAACATCTTAAAAGTACACTCCAGATATGCATAAAAAGTGGATGCTATGGAAATGGGAACATGAAAGCAATCACAGATTCTTTACTCCAGACCTCATAAATATGTGGAACTAGTTTCCTGAATCCTGTGGTAACTTATTTGCACCTTTTCACATGTTTGGTTGGGAGGAAAGCAAAAACTTTCATGAAATAAAAAATTTAACTACTTTGATGTCAAAAATAATCATCGTAACTACCTAACCTTTTTTCATCCTTACCTATATTTTCTCAACAAAAGCCTATATATTTTGTATATATTCACTTTATGACCTGCATCATTCCTTTTATTCCTGACATGATTTCCTTTCCATTTCCTTTCATGTATTTTCCTATCCACCCAACCAAACAGGTAAAAGAAATCATTACCCACCATGGCTACCAACGTATCCCGGTGGGTCGGTAAGAAATTGCAATAAGAATTGCCTTCCAAAGGCAGTTTTTTAATTGTATCTGACGATGATTGCACCAGTGCTAGTGACTCCCAGCTTCAACCTATATCCAAGCAGGCCTTAGTAGTCATTTTTAAATTCAAGCTTGAAATTTCTATCATAATTTTAATCTAAGCCTAATGCATCCTTTTTTCTAACATCCCTCTTAAATATGATAATTGAAGATTTCGATCAGTCCTTTCTCCATAACCTAACCACGATTTCAAAGTCTCCAGATTCCATATGAATACGTACTTTGTCAGCATAATAACGAGAGAGAGCTTCGTTAGATTCCCAGCATCCAAACAATACCTGGAGCAGATATGACCGCAGAAAAAAAAAAAAAGGAAGAAGACGAAAAAGAGAGAGGAAAAGAAAGGAAGGAAGAAATTATTTAGATTCCCAGCATCATCCAGAGAATCCCTAGGGCAGATATGACCTCGTTGCAATATCCTTTCGCGACAGCCATCGAAAAGCAGGAAACTTTGCCATTCAATTCGAAGACAAAACAAAACAAGAAAAGACAATTCCAATTTGCAAGAGAAGAAAAAGGAATCACAAAAGCAAACGGTCCAAAATCACGAGAACAATATAAAGAGACCAGCGCAATTTTCAGATTCCCATAGAAGAAAATCCAGGAATGGATTGCGTGCGCTTGCCTGATCCATTCGGAGACCGCGGTTTTGCCAGCGATGGGCGTATTGGCGCCGCGAGGCCAGCTGCTCCGGTTAAAATTTTGAGCTGATTTTCGTGTGCCGGTGGCGAAGAAAAACCGTAGCCGTAGAATTTATCAGATTTGAGCTGATTTCGTGTTTGCACTGTAGGAAAAGGTTATTTTCAGAATGGGTACCAACATTTCAATTCCAAAATAAGTATCAAGTTTCCGAAAATCTCAAAACAGTTACCATTTTAGATTTTGAATTCTGAAATGGGTGTGGCCACCGGAAAAACGTTAACTTTGTAAGTTTAAAAATTCCAAAATACCTTTCATAATTAACGGTGTGTATTGGCAGGGTTTTGTTTAGGTTTAAGGTTGTCCAACCTTAACCCTGTGTGTAAAATACGTGTCTAACACTAACATTTATCATACTTTTAAAACATTTGCTGAACATTTGTCCTAACCCTTTGAGTTTGGTTTGGGTTTAATTTGGGTTCAAATTTTTAATATACACTCAAACCTAAAAGAGTAGATAAAAATAGTAATTTTACTTATTAAAGCAGTGTATAAAAGGTTTAGATTTTTAATACACACTCAAACCTAAAAGGGTAGATAAAAATAGTAATTTTACTTGTTAAAGCAATGTACAAAAGGTTATTAAAAAATAATTCATTTTTACATACGTTGTATCATTATAATTAAACAAATAATAAGATAGAGTTATACTAGAACATGTGACGGGTATGATTATCTGAAATTGATTATTTCTCCATGCAAATTTTCGTTCTTCGAATTTAGAGAGGTATAGAAAAATTACAATAAGGTTATCAAGTACGAAGAGATGAAAGAAATATAACAAAGAAAATCGACATAATACCCAATCAAGAGAAGAACAAAACCCAACTAAGAAAAATCAATGAACACACTAACCCATCAAGAGAAGAAAGAAATATATAAAAGAAAATAAACAAACACAATCACCCATCAAGAGGAGAAAGAAATCTAACAAAGAAAATCAATGATTACAATGATCCATCCTTATTTAACTCCATATATCTAGGTTGGAAACAGACAATCCAAATAAAATCACCATAAAAAAATGCATAGAGAGTTCAATCTAATAAAAGGCTAAAAACAACTTGCGAAGCGCGAAAAAAAATCAAAATAGAAAAACTATACTAGAAAATTTGACTAATTTCTTTTCAATCTTAGGTGAAAATAATTTCTAGAAAAACTCAATTAGAAAACCTATTTTTTTATTTTTTTTAATAGTGATTGGGTTTGGGTGCCCAAATCTTGTGTCCAGACTGAGCCCACCATTCGGTCGGGTTCGGGTCGGTCTCTGCGCGGTTTAATTTTTTTTTCTTTTTAAGTTACATCCCATCCCTTGCCAAATTCATGAGGATCGAGCGGTACTCGAGCCCATGCACAGCTCTCTACCTACGTTTTCCCTACCAAGTTCATCTTAATTGTCTAGATGGCTTCAGACTCACGGTCACACCCTTGGCACCAAGATTTATTTTCGCCGTGTAAACTGAATTTAAAGGCCCGACATTCATTGTGGTCCGGACAAACACCTTGCTTGTATAGCCTGCATTGGTACCATCAAAGACAACTGAAGTTGATGAGTAATTCAGATTAGCTGGAGACAATTCCTTCCAAGGGCAAGCCACTGGAGTGTGTGTGATCCCTTGAATTGTTTTTGGGTTGCATCCAATTGCACACAAGTAATTTACATAGTCTTGATTCCCAATATCATACGCCAGACCAGGATCCATAGCAAGGTCTGGAGTGGCTCGCTTCCCAGTGGACTCACCAGTCTTGAGCTGCTACCGGTTGTCATTGATGCTTGTAGTGGTCATCAGAGCAGGGCGGATGGTGGCCGAGCTCTAGTCTGGATGTGCCGACTTCAGCAGCGCGAAAGCACCGCTCACATGCGGGCAAGCCATGGAAGTCCCAGACAGTATGTTGAACTCTTGTCTTCCTGGCATATGAGTCTAATCTAGTGGGGCCAACGGCATCAGTCCAGGCAGCTAGGATGTTGACGCCAAGGGTAATGGGGTCGCAGGCAGAGAATGAGGCCAACACTGATGCCGGCTTGACGCCAACGACAGTGCCATGGAACACAATTGTGGCAGTTAGATTGACAGCTGATGAAGCATAGGACTTAACAGAATCTTCCTCATGGGCACCAATAGCACATGCCAGAAAGACATGGGAGTACCCCACAAGCTCCTCCATTAGAGAGGCCATTGGCAAGAATCATCCCAACACCATCGGAATTCTTAACTACCAACCCCTTCTGAATGAGTGGGCTACTGCCACGGTCGCATATCACAATCTTCCCACTCACGATCTTCGGATCAAGTGCATTCTCCGTGCAGAGCAACACCGGAAGACCGCTCATTTTACCAGGGTAGACGATGGGAAACATCTTCCCAGCGAGCAACGTCTCGGAATAAAGCGACACACCGCTGAGCTAGCGGCCATCGTCGAGAATCACATCAGCTGGAAAACTCCGATCGATCGTCTCTACCCCAACAGTTGTGAGCCACGGCGCGAGTTTAGTCACCGACATCAGAAAAGGGCATCATTCCCACCAGCACATAAGGGTATAACTGGAATTGAATAAATTCGCTACAGGGTTTTCGTAAGCATTTCCGATGGCAGTATCCGTTTTGGAATCAAAGCTTTAAAATGATACTTGTTTTGAAATTTTTAAAAAGTTAGTACCTATTTTGAAATTATCAGGAAAAATTGGTAACCCGTACGAAAAATGGTTTTGGTTTCTACAAATGTGGGCCATCTTTTTAATGGAGAAAGCTTTCGATGCCTTGATCAAGTAACAGGTTGACTTGATATGTACTCTGGACATAACTTATAATTTTTTCTATGCATTTTCAATTAGTATCTTTTAACAAGAGATGCTTAAAAAATATTGTTAAAAAAATAAAATTTTTATGAAAAATAAGTCTCAAATCTATGCTTAGAAAATAGATTTTCAATGGAATTGAAACATGTAGAATTCAACTCCATTCAACCCATTAGGCCCTAAAACATGATAATGTGTGAAAACTTGTGGTCGTAACAAAATTTTTAAAACTAAGTTGCCTTGCAAATATTTTCTTTTTTCTAAACTCTGAATCATTGTTATGCTTAAACTAGGCAATTATTATCTAACTATTGACAAAAATTTAGAAAAGGGATTATATTAATTTATTAGAGCTATTTGAATGGGATTTTAATAAAAAATTCATTTTTAAATGAAATTAAAAAATGAAAAATAGACTTTAATGGTTATCTTTTATCTACTTAGTTGCTTGGGAATGACAAAAAAAAGTTTTTTTTTCATCTTTCACTTTCTTTCAATGGCATTTAATATGAGGAAAAGTTAATATTTTTCTAATTATTATTTATATTTTTTAATTATTACCTAAAATCCTTATACCAAAAAAGCTTATATATTTAATTTCTTTTACTTTAATTTTAATTATTATCCTTTATTATATTATATCATTTTATCTTATTTTTTTATTTTTTCTATTTATCTTTTTTCTTTTTCAATTCCCAAACATAGCTTTCAAAGCTGTGATTATTAATGACTTAGATGATATTCTTAAATTTTGCTAATATTGTTTATTTATCCTTTAATTTTAAAAATTTTATCAATATTAAATGCATTAAAAAACACATATGATGTCATACATTTGCTGGAGAACTACAACTAAATTTTCACATAAGACAAAAATATTAAATTAAATTGATTGCCCACAAAATCCACACAAGTCAAAAATAGCATCCTAAATAATTTGTTTTGACTTTTCATTTTTCTAAATTTAATTTAGATTATAAAAATATTTTTATCCTTTGCCAAGAAAATGACAGTTTTCTAAAGGACGTTAATGGCAGAAATATCTTTAAAATATGCAGAAAATATTGGGAGGATAAATGTAAATTCGAAAAAATAGGGCAACTATGAAATATCATCAAACTTGGGGAGCACGCGTCCCACCAGCATCGACCGTCAATCTTTCTCGTTTTCGTTGCGGACGTATAAAAGCAGACATGCTATGAAATTCATCAAGACGCAAGCCTTCGTTCGCTCGCTACTCTTTCGCTTCTCTGCAACTTAAAATCTCTCTCTCTCTCTCTCTCTCTCTCTCTCTCTCTCTCTCTCTCTCTCTCTCGATTTTGGGGTTTCTGGAGGATAGAAGAGAGATGGTGAAGGTTCGAATGAACACGGCTGACGTGGCTGCCGAGGTGAAGTGCCTGCGGAGGCTGATCGGAATGCGGTGTGCCAATGTCTACGACATCTCTTCCAAGGTCCAAAACCCTAACCATACCAAAAATACTTGCTTCCTTCACTCGATTACGATTTTTCACTCTCTTGGTTCTTTCTCCAACTCATTCTCGACGTCTTCAATGTTTCATTGGAGAATTGGGGGTAGGGGCTGCAGAACGCGGGCGGCACCATGATGGATGGCCACCTGCTGTGAAAATCAGGGCCGTCCATTCAACGGGCATGTGGCGCTACGAAGATCAGGGCCCTCCATCTGTGCCTGATGATCATAAAGACCGTACCTTTGAAACAGGTGCCATGGTTGCCCGGCTTGTTGTAAAGTTGTGAGCTTGACCTCAGACCAGCAGTCTTAATTGATTGAAATTTTCAGTTCTGAGTAGATGAATGATTTGAAGGATGATGTTGAGGATTTGGAGCATGTTCTGATTTGACCCAAAGGCTGAAATGTTTGTGATACAGTAGAGTAGCTTATATTGAGATGATGGATGCTGTTGATTTTACCTGGTGGGGATGGCTGTTGGTTGGTGGTGGCAATGATGATTAGGTGTATCTCGACTCACAAGATGATTATTGGAGTAAAACAGCCAAATTTCCATTTTGATGTTCTGCCAAGCCCGAAATAAAAGGGTTTACCCAGTGCATGAGGCTTCCACTAATGTGGAGTCTGTGAAGGGCAAGATGTTGTATGCAGCCTTACCTCCATTTCTAAAGAGACTGTTTTCTTGATTTGAACCTGTGCCACAATGGAAATAGATGAAAAGCCTTACTAACGTGCTAACCTTACTACCTTGCTTGGTGATGGCTTTCCCTGGAGTCTAAAATCAGTAGAAGTTTTTGCATTATCTGACCCAAAGCAATAAGTGGAACATGTTGGATTGGATATTTTGTTCAAGTGGAAAGGAAATTTATAATTGGATAGTCTCATCTTTTCAGCTATATATTTCATCACTTAATCATTAAGACTCCATCTAACTTGTTGTGAAATCTAAGTTTGCACTCTTTCTTCTACAAACTACAGATGTGCAGTGGTGTGACAATGAGATTTTGATCAATATATTATTTTTAAACCATAAATTTTGAATCTTAACTCCATTTGAATGATATCAAGTTCTTATAAACTATTCTAAGACTGTTCTCTATCCTTTTGTCTCTTCTTCATTTACAGACCTATTTATTCAAACTCATGAACAGCAGTGGAGTTACTGAGTCTGGAGAGAGTGAAAAGGTTTTGTTGTTAATGGAAAGTGGTGTAAGATTGCACACAACAGCATATGCTCGGTAGGGCTTATATAAATCTCTAAACTGCTTTTCCCATGCAAGTGTCTATTCATGAGGCTCTGTGTACTATCTTATATGTTTTCACTTGTAGAGTTTATCTTCTCTTGTCTCTTTTTCAGGGACAAGAACACAACTCCTTCTGGATTTACTCTTAAATTAAGGAGGCACATTCGCACAAGAAGGCTTGAAGATGTGCGTCAGCTGGGATATGATCGTGTATGGTCCAACTTCTTTCTTTCTTTCTAGATATGATTGGTGTTGAATTAACTAGTTGTGGCTATATAATCATCAGCAAAATTACTAGTCCAGATACTTTATTGAGTTGGTTATAATGATTAACAAACTTGACATTTTGCGTGCTGTTTCTGGCTATTGCCAGAAGTGTTAGTGATCCCAAGGACTTCTGATTAGAAGAAGCAACCACTCATTCAGTGCCTTCTACCATAAGGACTTCTGATTTTTTTTTCAAACTTTTTACCAGTCAAAAGGAAATGAAAGAAATGCAAGCATTTAGGGAGTTGATGATTAGAAGAAGCAACTGCTCCAGTGGCTCTCACCATAATGATTCTTTCTTTCTTTCTTTCTTTCTTTGGCCTTCCTTTCGATTCTTGGCCTTTGTCACTCTGTCCTGTAGGATCAGAGACGTGTTGCACCTCAGTGCTGCCACAGGCTGTAGTGAAGAAAGCACAAAAACTGATGCAGTTCGGACCAAATTCATTATGTCCACAAATAATTGGGGTTCTTAGTCTCTCAAAAAGCAATGAGTTGGGGAATTCCTAATTTGCCCATCTTCAAATGGTCCCCAGTATTCTTTCATGAAGTCTATATCAGTCTCTTGAATTGTTTTATCATTACATTTAATAATTAACATATTGTCTTGTTTGTCCTTTGCTTTCTTCCAGATTATTCTTTTTCAATTTGGACTGGGTGCTAATGCACATTATATTATCCTGGAGCTGTACGCCCAAGGAAACATACTTCTCACAGACTCAGAATTTGTTGTCATGACACTTCTTCGATCGCACAGGTTTGTTACTCGATCAGAGCTTGATTATTCCATCATTATGGGCAGCACCACCATCATCAGTATATACTGTTTCTAACCTAAGTGTGTTCAGCTATATGAATTATGTTGCACCATTTCTATTGATTTTGGATTATGTTGTTACTTGTTAGTAAATCCAAGGACTTCCATATCATTCCTAATGACTTCTAATGATTTTCTTTTTAAACTTCCTCTTGTTCTCTTATAAATTTCTACTTGAATTCACTCACTCCTAATCTGTGCAATTTATGATCTCAGTTGTAAATGATCAAATCACCTGAGTCTACTTTTCCTTGTTTAATTGCCTATTTATTCTACCTTTAAAGTATCCTGAAGTTAATTTCTAGTGTTATCCTTTCTTGTTTTATGATGTATCTACCTCAGCATCCTACTTTTTGGCTACACCCATCCTATGGATATTTATTCTTTGACAATTGAATACTTCTCCCCATAAAGCATGTCAATTTTATAGCTGTCTAAACTTTTTCTTTTAATTTAACTCCTACTTGGGAATTGCATAAAATTCTGGAAGCACAGTGCCATGTGTTTTACCTAGTTTGGATTTTATATGCAATATCTTTATCAATCCCTCAACTTGCTTGAAATGGTAATCATTGATATCTGAAGTGGTTATTTGGTGGTATTACTTGACCTGCACTCCTAATTAACTTATTTATATTTCTATTTTTGTTAAATTTGCATTCTATATATTTGACTTTCATTTGATTTATTTTACACCCTTAGATTCTAAAGCACCTTGCTATTTCTTTAGTTTTAAATTTATGCTTTATTTTGTCTCATATATCAAAACTATCTTATCTACAAACAACATACGCTACGGCATTTTTTTCCTGTAAATGTTGAGTAAGCTCATTTATGACTAAAGTAAGAAGATAAGGGCTTGAGCTGAACCTAGTGTAAACCTATAGTGATTGGAAATTCATTTGTTTCTCTACTCATGGTCCTCCCATTTATTATAGTTCCCTCATATGTATACCTAATAGCATCTATATCTCTGTCAGTAACTTCTCTTTCGTAAGACCTACCATATTCATAAATTCTAATTGCTTACTTTCAAACTAGTACCAGTGTCATGGTTTAAAACATGCTTAGGTTTGTTTTCTAGTATTCAATTTAAGTTGCAACGTTACATATTTTAGTTGTCCCAGAATCTCATATAATGAGAAAATTCTTTTTCACATTGCACCGGCAGTTAGGTCAAATGGAAGGACATAACAGAGCAAGGGGAAGGACTATAATAATATGGATGGAGATGAAAGACATTAAGATAAATGAACTAAACAAGGACATGTTCTAGGATAAGAGTAAACTGGTGTAACAAGATTTATCCAGGTATTTATGAAACTGATTTTGATTGTGATGAAAAGCATCATTTCCTTGGACTTGAAGTTTAATAGCCCATCAGACTGTTTCTATGGCAGGATCTTGAATAATAGTAATGATTGCTAGGGTTTTCATCTTTGTCACCATTAATAATGGATATCATAGGGTTCCAGTGACCCATAATAGCTGTTATGGTCCTCTCTGTTTTGAAAGGGACATTAGACTTTTGATTAATCATGTTTTTTTTAAATTCTGTTTTTTGATTTTAAATCAAGTATGTTTAAATTTGCCATAGATTTCACCTGGACAAGAAAAACCTCAAGATAGCGGGAAAGGGTTGGAACAATTTTTAAAAAAGGTTAAAGTGGGGCCCATGATGGATAGAATTGTTTGGCTTCCGTGGTGGGTAAAGTTCCAACCATTTTGCTTGTGTAGTAGCGATTTCATAACCTTCATTATTTTTAATTAATATCATTTTATGTGGAATACCAGAAAAACTCTGGTCTGGAGCTTTGAACTTTATTGCTTCATGACAATCTTGTCAGTGAAAGGTAGTAAGAGCTTTTGATGATTGATTCTTGGTCATTTTATGTTCTTTGTGATGTCAATTTAGTGTGTGCATGAGGATTCTTTATATGATTATATTCTTGTTCGCCATAATGAATTTGATTGGGATGCTATGATTCAATTTAAAGTGATCGCCGCATTTTTCTCTAAGATGACCTTGTTAACAACAGAGACGATGATAAAGGGTTAGCTATTATGTCACGCCATCGCTACCCAGTTGAAGCCTGTCGTGTCTTTGAGAGGACTAGCATTGCTAAGTTACAAACAGCTCTTACATCTTGGAAGGGAAGTGCTGGAAACAACATAGATGCTGACGAAACTGATGAAAAAGGTTCCAATGTATCAAAAGAGCCAGGTAGTAACAAAAAAGGGAATTCAAATAAAACAGCTAATGAAGGTGAGCAGACAAAGAAAGCCTCACTAAAAGTCATTCTAGGGGAAGCACTAGGTTATGGACCAGCACTTTCTGAGCATATTATATTGGATGCTGGCCTTATACCAACCATGAAAATTGGAGATACCAGTGATACAAAAATTGATGATGCAACAATTCAACTGTTAGTGCAAGCTGTTGCCAAGTTTGAAGACTGGCTTGCAGACATCATATCAGGTGAGAAAATTCCTGAAGGGTACATTCTAATGCAGGATGGAGCTGGCAGGAAGAAAGGAACTGTACCATGTCAAGATGGACATTCAAATAAGGTTAAACAGTACTTGGTTTCCTTATTTCTCTTGACAATATCTTAGTTTCTTTGGTGATCCTTGTGCATCATGATTGAAGATATATTCCTTCATCTTGCACCGTTTCTCACTGCTCTGTCTCATTGTCTTCTCAACATCTAATAGTTAGCAAAGATGCATTGTAAATCGTTGGCAATTTTTAGCTGGACTTGTTTCTGCTTTTTAAATCCTTGCCATTTTCTTGTCATCCTCGTTATAATTATTGCTCTTGTTGCTTTCTAGGTTGGGTTACCTTGATATATGTGGGCTTGTTCTTGCTTCAGTTGTTTTTCCTTGATTGTTAGATTTTTCAATTTTCAATATTGGTGCTAGCTGTGCTGTTGCATTTGTTTCAGTTTTGGAACACATTCTCCTTAAACTTATAGTTGCCTCTGCATCGATTATAATTTTTTTCTTTTCTTTTCTTTCCTATGTATTGTTTCTTTTTTTCAACTCCTGTAAGCAGAAAAGCTGTTCTTGAGACATGCTTATTCAGTTTACCACCTGCCTATGTGTTTTTAGAAAAGCTTTTGATGTGATTGTCTCTGTGGTGCCATTGAATGCGTTTGTATTGATTAATGGGTCTATAGGGAGCATGCAAAACTGGCCTTGAGTATCCGAGATGTGCTTCTATGTCTTGATATTTCATGAGATTTTGCCATGACAGGTTGCTCCATGGAATGTTATTGGATGCACATCATTCACTTTTCTTGCTGCCATCTTATAATCATCATGCTGTTTCTTTTTTCCCTGTATTTTCATCAGGCCCCCATAATTTTATCTGCGGTATGATGTGGTAGTGTGACTTTATTTATTACTCCTTTGTATATATTTACACATGCAGATCTATGATGAATTCTGCCCCATTTTGTTGAATCAATTCAAGTCAAGGGAGTTTATGAAATTGGAGACATTTGATGCGGCATTAGATGAGTTTTACAGTAAAATTGAGAGCCAGAGGGCAGAACAACAGCAAAAAGCAAAAGAAGGAGCTGCTACTCAGAAACTTAATAAAATCCGCCTGGATCAGGTTCAATATTCAATTATTATATTTATTTTGTAGCATGCCCACACATCCACCCATTTCAACTTTGCATGTAGAGGTGTCCATTTTGGAGCAGATTTGTAGATAATTGTTCTATTAATTTGATTACTAAGCTTTAAAATATGACTTCTTTTATCTTGTTAATGTTAATTTGCAATTTGCTGACTGTCGACTGAGTTTGTTTTGGGATAAATAGATGATTTTGGGGATGATTTCTCCTTTTGCATTTAAATCTTTGATGTCCATTCTTATCATTATGCAGCTTTTTATATTCATGGTGTTAGTTTCTTATATTCGCTATGGGCATCCAAGTTTTTTTGGGATAGAGGCTCCCTTTCCTTGATTAGTAAGCATTCTTTAATTTTCACTTTTCTGGACTAGTGATGGATTTATAGTAAAATACAGTAAATAGTTACCATAAGAATTACTCTATGGTGTATGGTAAATTGTACCATTGATTAGGCAAAACTTGTTGGATTTCAGATTCAACCTATGATTTGGTTGAAGTTCTGGGATCATATGAAGGATAGTTATTCCATGGCTGTGGTCAAATTTTCAATTTTTAGATGTCTGATACTGTGAAATTGCAAGTCTCATTTCTCTTCTCCAATTCATGTTTCATCCTACTTTATAATTGCTGTTTTAATTGGTTTTATTGCTAGATATCACTAGTCTGGTTCTCTGTCATATATTTTCCTCTCTTTTTGTCATAATCTGAGACCAGCATGGGCATAGCATCTGGCATCCACAACAACATGATAGTGGAACATGATTCTTGTAGCTAACCCCAGTTAGGACTCAGGATAAAGCTTATTATGTTCATGATCACCAACACTTTGCAGTGAATACCTTAAAATCTCAAAACTAGTGAAACTGCTATATTTCATTTAGATTTGATTCATTTTAGAAGGTCATGATGCTTTGATCCAGGAAAATAGGGTGCAGTCACTGATGAAAGAAGTTGACTGTTCTACAAAAATGGCAGAATTGATCGAGTATAATTTGGAAGATGTGGATGCTGCTATTTTAGCTGTTCGAGTGGCACTTGCAAATGGTATGGATTGGAATGATCTTACTCGAATGGTGAAGGAAGAGAAAAAAGCTGGAAATCCTGTAGCTGGACTTATTGATAGGCTACATCTTGAAAGAAACTGTATTACATTACTCTTGAGCAACAATCTGGATGAAATGGATGAGGATGAAAAGACATGCCCTGTTGATAAGGTATCAGTGCAAACTTTCACAACAATTATTTTGGCCTACTTTTGAATAACTACCTTGCAGATGCATCCCTACATACCCTAGCCTTCATAAATCTGCATATATGTTAGGACGCAAATCCAGGCATGCCCGTAGACATCTGTAAATTTGGCTTACTTTAACTGCTATGCATTTATATAAAACACATATGCCTAAATCTTTGCACACACCCATGCATGTAGACAAATACAATTAATTCCTACAAGGAAAAAAGAAAAGGAAAGAGAAAATAAAAGAAAAAGATAAGGAAAAAGAAGCGCGATAGTTGCATGCAAACAAGTGCACGTGCATCTGCATTTTTACTTCATTTGCATATATTATATAACTCAGATATCTGTTACAGGGGGTTAAGACTTAAGGGCCTGTTTGGCTGTGCATTTCATAGGAAAAAAACACTTTTCTAATTTAAAAGCATTTTCAATTAATTTTTTATATGTTTGGCCTAACATTAAAATCTCTACTCACCAACCGAGAAAGCAGATTTATGGCGGCGGGAGGGAAGCAGATTTTTTTTGCTTCTCAAAAAAGTGTTGTTATCAAAAGTGCTTTTCTGAACCATGAAACTTCACCGCACGGCCAAACAGGCCTAAAGACTAAGTTGCGATTGGGCTTTGCAATTTCGATAATATCAGTGATAATGCCACTAAAATTATCTTTTTGGGGCTTCGTAAATTATCACCACCAGAATTGTATTTATCTCTGTTTTTGGAGGTAGTTGGGGGAAATTATTGATAAAATCTTCAAATTTTTGGAGATAATATTTTTTTTCTAATTTATTGGATACTATTAGAGATAATTGGAGATGATGTGATGCTCTAACAACCCTTCATTTTCTCTTCATTTTCCTTTTCCAATGTCTACAATGGGTTCCTTTGATTATAATAAAAATATATACTTTTGCATCTGATAGAGGAGGTTAAGACAAGAAAAACAGAAATTTGAAGAAGAAATCTCACTTTTCCTTCTCAAAAATTGGCTGTTCACGGTGACAAAATAAAAAAAAACATATATACTTGTTTTTTTTGGGTATATATTTTAAGTGGTATGTGTTGAACTTGCTGATGTTGATTTGATTCTAATTTTCAGATGATAGAAAATCTGTCTTTAATTTTTTGATTTATTGAAAATCATTGTGTAGATGGTCTCACTTGGGGCTGTTCTAGGGACCAGGTGTACCATCACATTCATTCGTAAAGCTGTAGTAATGATGTTAACGAGGCTGTTAGTTTTACTTATCCCAATCTCATGGAGCCCGTATCCTCATATCTTGTATTTAGAGGTGCATCACTTTCATTTCAACCTTCCAGGTCGAAGTTGATTTGGCACTTTCTGCACATGCCAATGCTTGCCACTGGTATGAGCTAAAGAAAAGGCAGGAGACTAAACAAGAAAAAACTGTTACAGCACATGAGAAGGCTTTTAAAGCAGCTGAGAAGAAAACTCGTCTCCAGCTTTCGCAGGTATTCGTTATATTTCAAGTGTTGTTCTTCATACTAAACTTGCTTAGGCCCATTTATTATAATTTTATACTCCGTCTGGAATCTGGATACCAGTTTGTGAGCCATGAAAACTGTAATGTTGATTGTCTGAATCTGTGTTTATGGGATTTATAAAAATTTTCATTTGAACGGTGCATGAACAAAGTAATTCTGTAATGGATGAGTTGTTTCAGCAACAAACATCCATTTCATTGACCTAAGTACCTGACCACCATTAATGGTGCAAGTACTTTTAATATCAATGAACAAGCACATCTGAGTGCTTGCTAATACTGTTAAAATGGATAATTAAAAGTAGATCTTTGTACTTGTCAGCTTGCTCCTCTTTTAAATATTAGAAAATTAAGGGGCAGCATATTGATCTTCATTTTCAGGTAATGATCCAGGAGCCCACCTTTATTCTGGACACCACTATGTGAGCTTTTGAAAGACCTTGAACCTTCATGATGAATTATCTGTAGTTGTTGGCATGCCCTGCTAGCTTGCAGTCTGTGTCACTATCTTTGACATCTGAGCTATATAACAAGACATGATAATCTGAAGTGCTTGAGCAAAAGCCAATGCCATTTGTGAATATAGATTCAAACTGTTATAGGTCACATCACCACAAAGTAATCCTGATTTGAGAATTGATTAGATGCCTTGCATGGAAAATCTTATGGAATTAGCCTTGTTCAAACACTTGAATTTCTTTAGAAGTCCATGCAATCAAATTTTTAATGTTTAGCCTTTTTTGGGAGAACTTTGAAATCTGCTATTTCATGTAAATTGTATACTCCTATTCAGACGATAAAGTTTATTTGGCAATTGATGCATTCTCATACGGACTGTCATTTGCAGGAGAAAACAGTAGCTGCAATCTCACATATCCGCAAAGTTCACTGGTTTGAAAAATTCAATTGGTTTATAAGCAGCGAAAATTATCTGGTTATCAGTGGTCGTGATGCTCAGCAAAATGAGATGATAGTGAAGAGATATATGTCTAAAGGAGATCTGTGAGTGCAAATTTTATTGCTTTTCTTTGTACTTTTCTTTTTATGAGCCATAGCATCATGTGCAAGACCTTTGCACTGGTAAGTTGGTAAGTGTAGTGGTTAAAAACCAGTTTGAAGTTTAGAAATCTTGTAACATCAACTGAAATATTAAAAAATGAAAATTATGACCTGAAGAAAAAAACCGATATAAGTTACATTGAGGACCTGTTTATCGAGGTGTGTAAAAGTGGGTTTAGACCATTTTTTACACCCTTTTACATCCTTTTGCACTTCAAAAGGAACTTTACCTCAATATGAAAAAACCTTCTATACATTCTCGTCCTTCCATCGTTAGACCTGCAGCCCTACTTTTTCAGTCATTGTTCATTTCTTTTCCATTGTTATCAATATATATATTATAAAAAAGCCTATATTTCCACTCATTACCCTTTTTGAATTTTTATTTTTATAGTCATCACAGTATTTAATCTTCTTCCAATACACTATTTTGCCTTATTCTATTCCCCACATTTTTATGGGATTTTATGTTTTCTTCAGTTAGATATTTATTTATTCATATTTTCTTCCCTCATTTGCACTCTTTTCCATCAAACTAAATGAACCGTTGGTAAATTTTATCTTAGGGAAAGTTAGTAATGGAAATAGTTTACTGTTGGTAATTTTTATCTTAGGGAAAGTTAGTAGTGGAAATAGTTTTTGTTCTCTTCTGTCTATGTTCACTCTAACGATATACTGTTATATTACAACATACCGGTTCTAGCTGAGACCTAGTCCCCTCACCTAAACCTTATTCTTGTCACTCATCCATCTCCATTTCATCATTTACTCATAAATTTCATGGGCATACTTCTCGTTGATTTTTTCAAATTCTTACTCATAAATCTTATTTAATCTTATAATTATCTTCAAGATATGATAGCATTCTGACTTTTGAGGAAGTTAATTTGTCAGGTGTTGCGAAAGAGAAAAGTTATTAATCAAAATAATATTTATTATTAGAGTAATACATATGAAGGAGCTATGACAAATGTGAGGACAATGAATGAATAAACAAGTGATAATTGGAGGTTTACGTCGAGATTTGATAGTGGGTCCATATTTCTTTAGTTAGAGATGAGCTTACTTGACTTTTACTAAAAGAAGTAACTGGGTGTATACTATTTTAGATGACCGTTTTTAATAGACAAGAAAAGAGAAGTTATAGATTTGAAGTTAGATAAATGCAGGATGTTTTAGAACTCAAAAAGGTTTTAGAAATAGTCAAACTAAAATCTACTATATAATATGCAACTTCAACAATGATAGGAATATAAACGAGGCAATGTATTTGTTAAGATTATGAGTCAAATACTATCCAAAACGATCACTTTTAATGTCTGGGATCAATGGTTCAGGAAAATCAAGCGATCGATAATGATGTTACACACAGAATTTGAGCTGAGTGAAAAAAGTAATGTTCCAAGAATTTTATGTGGCGTACCAATTAAATTAAAAGGAAAACTTTTTAGCATAACCATAAGATTGGTTATACTTTATGGTGTTGAATGTTGAATGGTCAAAGAACAACACATTTACAAGACGCGTATGGTTGACAGAAGGATGTTAAGGGGTGTGTGTGTGTGATAAAACTAAAATGGGAATAATTTGAAATTACTTTAGGTGAATCAATAGTTAATAAGAAGAGGGAAAGTAGACTTATTTACTTTCACCATGTATAATCAAGGCCAAGACCGCATCGTATTCAACTAGAAAATCATAAAAGAGTAGAAGGTTTGAAAAGAACATGGTTAGATGTCCTTAAAAAAGATATGGA